>CAFUXE010000158.1:652758-666105 GCA_903364295.1 Serranus cabrilla | reverse complement strand
TAAGGTAGTTATTGGACTTTCAATGCAAACTGTACTGAAATACAGACAAGATGATCCCATAAACATTGAATGCATCCAATATCAGTATCAATATTGTTGCATCTTTAATAATAATAATAATTAATAATAATAATGATTTTAGTAGGCATTTATGTATTGACGCCACTATAGTGCGAACAGCAGTTAAGTTTGTTTTGTGATGTTAATTTTATTTATAGAGGTGCTAGTGTTGCTTGTCAATCTCAGGCAAAAAGAGGACATGATGGCTGTGAAAATAACTCTCCCTGGCACACACACAAAAGCACAAACACATACATAACCAGACAGGAGGTGACCTTGACTGTCTCAGTGCTATCAGACCAGAAGGCCTTCTCTCTCATAGTTTAGTCTTCACTCTGATGCCTAATAGAATCTTTAATACAACACAAAGGATTAGCTTATCTTTTCTTCCCCCTTATAACTTCCCATTCTTACTGCTGATTGAGCTGTCAGCAAGGTCTTTCCACCTCACAAACTGTTGTCACCTCACACTGACAGGGACAGCATCAGAGCAGACTAGATCAGAATTTGCTTTGATGATGAATTCCCCTTGTTGCACAACATGTCTGTTACACACGTGATAATCGATGTTGACACAGAGTACCTTGAAGAAGGTCAGAGTGTACGCTCAGGGAGGCCTTTGTGGTTAAGTGTGTGAGGACAACGTGTTTATTTTCTAAACTACAAGAGGATGTGGTGAGCCGCAAGCACCACGAGCAGTGTTCTGACTGAGAGGAACTGCTGTTCACCAACTCTGAAAACACATGGTGTTATAACTGCTGCAGGGGGGATTCAGGAGAACACATTATGAGCGTGGAGAGAAGTTTATCCTGAATGCTGATAGAAGTGGTTTGTAATTTATAGCATATGCACAGGGAGTCCTCAGGGCTCTGCACTTGTTTTGCTTAAGATGTAAATAGGGACAGTGGTTGTGAAACAAAGGGGGGTGGGGTTGAAGGTATGTGAGGGACTCTTATTTTGGAAAAAAAAAATTGTGCTCAAATTACTGCGAATTCTGCATTTTAAAATCATATACACATTAGAAGTCCGATACAGTTGATGCTACCAGTTTAAAGACCGATACCATTCCTGAGTGAGAAGCTCACCGTGCCTACAGGTTTTGGAACCAAGGTTTTTTTTTTTTGGTGGATACTGCAAGTTGCTGGTGTTCCAGTTAACCTAAATATTACGATTGAAATGGTGTCTTATAACTCATCACATTGCATTTGGTTCAGCCTTGACTAAACCATCTTTGTTCTGTATTTGATTCTCAGTGAAGCCACACATAGCAACATCAGCAAGTGGAACAAGCCCTGCTCTGATATAATAGGTAATAGCCTATATGCAGTAAAACAACTGAACTACAGCAGCAGCACATTGGGTTGGTTAAGAGTAAGAAATGTTACATTTACTTCAGTAAACCAGCGACTGACTGACTGAGACAGGAGCTGTTGGAAAGGTGTCTCGCGCTTCTCTCCTTCAGGCCGTTAATTAGTGTCACTCTCGCTTTTTGACATAATTATGCATTTTAGCCGCGCAGCACACCGGTAAGTAATTAATGAGAGAGAACAATTATGTTTGCCATTCGGACTGACTGAAAGCTATTTAAGTTTCACAGTCGGTAGCAAAGTTACCTAAGCTTTTCTGACCGCATTTACCTGAGGACGGTCGTAAGCCAAAATACACTTTGACTTATGTTAGCTTATGCTAATTACATAGCAACAAACGTCAGTTTTCACAATGCTAGCTGGCTAACTTTGGCTTAGCAAGTAACTAGTTTAGTCCCGAATTCAAAATGTGTTATTAAAAGCACTTTTGTAAGTAACCTTACCTGTTAAGTTCAAAGTGACGAAACGTTCGAGTATCGTTACTTTTTTTTAATGTAAATGTAACGTTAACGTTACTTTCGGTTGACGCTAACCGCAAAGTTAGTTATATAGCAATGCATACAACAGCTATCACTAAAATCAGTAGTTGAAAAAAGTAAATACAGGATAATTAACATGCCATGGGGTATAAAATATAGTAGAACAAACAAAAACAGTAACGTTTAAAATATAATTGAATACATTTACCATATAAAAGTACAATATAATTAGTTAAAAGCACTGAGCTAACCACATAGTCTTAGGTAGCCAACTCTACTTCATTGGTTACTTAGGTCCGGGTCTGGCCCCTGTTTGTTTTTTTTATGTCCTCAAATGGTTCCTTTCAACCCACTCCTTCAGTGGTCAAGGAGCTTTAATTTGTATACACATAACCGCCATACTGTGTAAACAGATAAGCATACAGGCTGCTTTCTCAATATATTGTTTAGGCAAGGTTTGCATGAAGGTAGTGTAAAGGGTTACAGTATATCTAGTTGTGTTTTAAGGCAGAGCTACAGTTCATTGCACAAATGCAAAACCAGAAAACTCCATATTTTACCATTTCAACTTGTCAATACAGTTTGACACAGGTGAAATTCCAGCTGATAACAGACCGATTTTCTTCAGCTTGTTGTTATATGGCTCAGTTACCTGTTAACACTGTCAGTTTGGTCAGTGTGTTTGGCGATTTGATCACTTTTGGAGCCACCTTCAAGAGGCAATTTTAAGAATGGCATTTCTGCATTGGCTTCATTCTTTCAGTTTTCCTGCTTTGGCATAACACACACAGGCAGCAGAAATTTGCCATTCTTGACTCAACAACCTATTGATGTAAAATGTTATTTTATTTATTTAATTATTTTAGGGCACCAGGTGTTCAATGTTTTATTTTCTTATGTGAAAAGGCAGACTTTCAAATTTGTTCTGTGGAAGATAATCCACATCGATCATGGTGACTGCAGGAACTACCTTCGTTAAAAGAAATACCAACTTTTGCTAATTAGGAACAAATGAAAACAACAGTACATGATAAATAGCCATTCATATTCACATATTTTAGTTTTCCTACACATGGTGCCTTTGACATTGCAAGTATGAGGCTATCCCCATAACAGCCTCTGGAACTAAATGCATTTTAACACAACTCTGTATCCAGCTACTGACCTATATTGTTTAATAATAATAATGACAATACAGATATTAAAGTTTGGGTGTGGCATAATACATTTATAACTGAGCAGAATGCATCAAATTCAGAATAAGTGTATATATATTCACAAAAATCAAACATGTCTCAGTTTGACCATTAATCTTGTCTTTGTACTATATTCAATTTCATGTAGGTTGCAAAGAATTTGCGAATCACTGTATTCTGGTTTTATCACATTTTTCAGAGCATTCCAACTTTCTCAATCCCAATTTTGGAGTCGGGGTTGTGCCAGCAACGACCAAGGAGTTTTTATGTCATGCATCAATCTGCAGTTACATTCATTTCTAAATTACTCAGTACCACAAAATACACACATTTTTTTGTTGCCAGCAGGTGGAGATTTGCCACACTTGCCCTATGTGACCTGTTGCCTCTAAGTGTAGTACCCACACTATTGAGAAATGCTGTTGGTGAAGCCTATAACTGTAGAGGTTTGATGAGTTTCCAGCAGGTGTCTCCCTCTCACAAAGTTTAAATGAAAATTACGTCCTCTCTCTCCATCATAAAATTAATTTCCTTTCATTTATCCTGTCTCACTGATGCTTCTAATGATTCCTGATCTTTTTTCATTTGCCCACACACTTTGTCATCCCTACTCATCATCTTTTGCCCTGTCTCGCATACCATTCACTTCTTCCCCATCGCATTTGCATCCATCATTTTCCTCTTTAATTTTCTTCTTCTCCTTCACCCAGGCTCTGGCAGCAAAGAAAGACTGTGTTTGGACTTCTGATCCTGCTTATCCTCCTCTCCATTGCCTACTGTATTGAAGGAACACACCAGAAGGTAACTGAATACTCTAAATATTTTTATATAGTACATAATAACCCTTCTATGCAGACATAAATCACAAAGTCTTGAGTCTTTTAAGGTAGAGTATAATTTAACCAATATTGCTTTTTGCGGTGGTTATTTGTTGAAGGGTTTGTGGTTTTGTCCCTGGCTCCTGCTGTCCAAAGGTTAAAGTGTCCTTTAACAAGACACTCAAGTAGCACCAGTGCTTTGTCCTATTAAGATCTAGAAGTACTACTTTATGTATTTACTATATATTTAGATCCTGCATAATGACATGATGAAATCTGATTTTAGCTCAACTGTCCCATAGTTATTGGCACAGAGATTATTTTTCTAACACAGGTGTGCCTGTGAGAGGATATTTGCATGGACATCATCTCTAACAAGTGTGTGCTTGTGTGAGTGTGTCTACATCATGTTCGTTTAATTATTAACCTTCTACAAAGCACAGCTGTATCTGCTAATCTCTTATGTCTGTAGGGCAAACTACTGAAGCTCTGACTGTAAAACACAGCGGGCTGTGCTCTAGGTCTGAATAGAACCCTTCCCCTTTCTTTTATTCCTCTACACTTAGTTATGTTCCACTAGTTTTCTGAAACCCACTGACAAAAACGTTTTTCATTAAATGTTGTAAATGCAGAGGATCAGAAGTTGTGTCATGAGTTCTCAATAGCTCAAAGTTACAATCACCCATTACTGGCTCTGCACTTCCCAGCAAAGAGTCAGGCAGTATTTGGTGTTTTCGTTTTGCTGGGTTTCCTGGGAAATTGAGTCTTAGGTCAGAGCCTCCCTCACTTCCCAATCCCCTCCACCCCCTCAGCCCCCTCCCTTCTTCCCGTAATCTACACTCTCCATACTTCCTCCTGAAGACAACCTGCCTTGCCTCAAGGGAGGAGGTGTAAACCCAGTGATAGATGCAATGATAGTGGCAGATGAACAGGAGGAAGAGGAACATGGAGAGAGAGATAGAGAGATCTTGCCTTGTCTTACTTTACGAATTGTGTAAGAGCTGGCTGCCACCAAAAAGAATAATGGTGCTGTTCTTCTGTCAGTGTACTGAACGCTCCTACCCTACGGCTCTGTCCTCTAAACTCAACAACAACCTCTGTCTCTAAAGGTCTCTCTCACTCTCTTCCTCTCCCTCTCTTTCTCTACCACTCACTTGCCCTCTCCCACCCTTTTAAGTGCCCTCTGTTTTGCACACTTTCATTCTTGTACCTTCTCTCACTCTGTCTCTGTCCCTCCTCTCTCTGTGCCCCCCTCCCCTCCTTTTTCTTGTTTTCCTCACACTCTGTGCATGTGTCTCTGCCATGTGGTTGACCGTCCCTCTTTCTGGCCTCTGCAGTATGTACGCTACATGGAGAAGAAGACGCTGTGGTGTGCCTACTGGGTTGGCCTGGGCATCCTCTCCTCGGTGGGTCTTGGCACCGGGCTGCACACCTTCCTTCTTTACCTGGTAAGAAAGTGTTTTCTGTCACTCCACGACAAGTTGCCCGCCACTTTCACAGTGCAGTAATTCACTTGTCTGTGCATGTTTATGACAGAGCTGAAACTCAAACACTGTGGGTGATGGTGGAGCAGTGACGCAGGTCTAAAAATGCTGTGTTGATGCTGTTGTTGGGTTGTTGCTAAGGCTTTAATAAGAGCATTATTAAAAGCTTTTCGAGACTCCTTATGCATTTGCACATGCATGCGTGAGTTAGTATAGGTTTGTGAGTGCGTGCATTTCAGAGCGGGGCGGAGATGAATAGACGCTGTGGTAGCCACACTGTTTTGACAGGCAGTCTAGGAACAATCGCACTCACTGACCCCTCTGACTGAGTGCACACGAGGATAAAAACACTTTCCCTCCCCCTCTCTGAGTTCTTTCTCTTTCCTCTTTCCCCGTTCTCCTGCTCCCCACTGTGTCACTCACTCTCACTCTCGCTTTCTCTTACACTCCCTCCCCTTACTCTTACTCCTTTTTATGTCTCTCCTCTGCTTACAGTCCCGCTTTTACTCCCCCTTTTCCTTCTCCCTTCGTTTCGTTCTGTTTTTCCCCCAACTCTCTCCGTCTCTGAGTTTTGTTGCGCAGTTTCGAGCGTCAGGAGGTGTTGGGTCTCTACCACTGATCAGATCAGGGTCCCGAAACATCTGCTTGTCTTCACTGCTCTGAGTCCATCTGTCATCAGGGAGTCCACTGTCGCACTTCTATGCCCTTGCCCAGTGGAGCTGAACTGGAAACTTTGAAGTGCTTGTCCTCCATTCTGCTGTTTTTACATGCCAAACTGTGGCGCTTCCAAATGTAATTTGAGAGTTTTTTGCTACTCTCCCTTAGTGGCCCAGCTCACTATTTCAGAAGGATTTTGTGTAGGATGTCACCATCTAGTGAGCGCTGCTGCTAGTGCAGGTTGTGGTGTCATTGGGTTCATGACAGAACTTGGTGCTCCTTGCTGGAGCTGCTGTTGTGCATTTTTTATAGAGTTTGACTGATATTTTTTTAAAGGCCGATACTGGTACAGATGTTCTTGGATTTTATATGCTGATACATTATGTTTTTGTGTGAATATTCTCTTCTTTCTTCTTCTTTCTTCTTTTTTTTTAACCTTGTATACCTCATAATATGAATATTCTCACAGCATTCCCACCAAATTGATTTCAGTGGAAATGCCTCTAAAGCTGCATTAAGACTGTGAGTAAGTGCCATAAGCATTTAAACATTATAAGCTTTTACAGCTTATAACAGTCTGACAGACCATAGCCTGTTGATGGCAATCCAGCTGAAATAAAAAAAAAAAAAAGGAATAGAATAAGCCTCTGGTCACTGAGGATCATTTTTACTTTGAAGAAAACTGTCTTTTACTGACTGAAATGTTTTTTTTAAAAAAATGTGTAGCCTTATTATTAGTCTAACCATATTTGTTTATATAAAGAACCTTGTCTTTTCTAGTATCTGATTCCTTGATTTAACTATGAGCTTTTTTCTGCCGATGCTTCTAGGAGCGAATGAGATGCTTAAGTGAGGTCTAGATTTCTGGGTTCTGACAGATATTTCTGATACTGACAACAAAAAAAAGATTTTAATAATTTCTGTGGTAAGTGAATAGTGGTGAGTGCCATTAGATATGCTGTCCTGTTTTCAATAACTAGGCCTGGGTCAGCGATTATAACTGAGTCAAACAAGTTCTTAATACTTTATAAGATGTCCCAACAAAAGTACAAGTCTAACACTTGCAGCTTGACCTTTCTGGCACCATTTTCCTTCCTGTCCATAAGACTTAATAATATGCTAGAAATGAGAACAGAAGTGGGCGTCTGTGTTTGAAAGCTCTTGACTTTGATTTACCCCCATGTCAACATTCAGAAAGAACACCAACACAGTTACTCTGTAAGTGGTATACAAGTGCGCCACTAGAGATATACACTAGCTCATAGGAGAAGTGCTATTATTGCACAGCTTCTCTTCCAGTTGATAATTTGGTGAAACACTTTAATTGCGTTTTCACTTCACCAAACTCCATGATTGCGACGAACAGAACTCAAACCATCACTCAATTAAGCAGATTCTTGACTGGCAGGAAATTAACAGCAGTCGTGTGATAATCAATGAAAATTAGGGTGGTTTTAAAGCCATGAATTCCACAATTTGCTGTTTCCCACCTCTTAAATCTCAATATATTATCTTTCTCTTCTGTTAAGCCTTGGCAATATGGAGAATCTCAAATATCTTGATATTTTCGACCAAATACCTTTAATATCATTATCCGTGGGAGTGAAGTATTGTTTTGGGCGGCGATGTCTGTCTGTCTGTCTGTCGGTGTTTCCGCGGCATATACACCCTCTGGCCAACAGAGGGCGCTGTGGGGTGAAGTCTGCCATCTCTGATTGACTTGTTTCAATGTTGTGTCAGGGTTGACTAATGGTGCTTCCACAAAATATTTACAAATTTATATTCTTGATAAATAATCATCAGTAATACAAATATAATATTAATTTGGGTAAAAGCAAATAATAGAACAGCTAGAACTGTCTGGAAAGTTCAATATATTACATCACTTTATTGTAGTGAATCGTTTAACAACATGTCTGCTATATTACAGTATCTAGTGTCATATCATAAAAGCAATATAACATAATACCCAGCAGTAGCTTATATGACAGGCAACTAACCTTCTGGTTGTTTGGGACTGTTCGTTGGACAAAACAAGACACACAAAGACACTACTCTGGACCCTGGGAAATTGTAATGGACATTCTTCAACATTCGACATTTTATAGACCAAACAAGTAATCAAAAAAAGAGAGATATAAGAGAGAGAGAGAGATATAATCATTAGCTGCACTCACATAGTACACTCTGCTTAACAGTATTGTATATTTGAGGTCAATCGACAGTGACATTGCTCTGTTCTCATATGGCATGTAGAAGTGAATCGGTTTCATAGACATGAATTAAAGCATTGTATTTGTAAAAAGAACCTATTTCTAAATTGTCAAATGTTTGTAACTGGCAAAGTTGATTACTATTGACTGTCAGTAGAGGGTGCCAGTGGTTTAGGAGTTAATAAACCAGAAAAAATCAGTGCAAACTACTATTGTAATACATTACATGTTGTATCATTATATGTATACCAAGTATCAATATTTGTATTCACATAAAGGTCTCCCTGACATGAAAAAAAGAAAAAGACAAATATATCAGATTATTGAAGAGCACAGTAAAACTGTGTGAATACTTGCAGGACCAATAACCATCAAGGTCCTCTGTAGTACTTTTTCCACTTGACAGAGCATGTGACTCTGATGTCATATGACTTCCTCTACCTTCACAGTTGTCATCATGTGTCTATCCCTTTTATGGACTTAACCACTCAATTGATCCTAATTTTTCATTTCCTCCAGTTAGAGTAAATATGTGGTCACATTTTTCTCTGCGGACTGCTAGATGTGAGGTTTCTGTTTAACCACTGTAAAATGAACATGACTATCTGTACTGCTAATAGGTTTTTTGTCAGAAATAGAAAATGTCTACACATTGCATATGAACAGCATGCATCCTTAGTGGTTGGCGGGAAGCAATATACATGATATTATGAGAGTACTGCAGAGTCACCAACAGAGGGTGTTGCATAGCCACTTACATGCAATACATTCCAGTCAATGAAACCAGAGCAGAAGTGGCAGCTCTCCTGTTCCCTGACATGGGCAATTGCTGCCCTGTGTCCCCTCTCTATGTTTGCATCCCGCTGAGACTGCGGGAGATCATTGTACACAGACAGGAATGGTTATTGGAGAAAGATAAAACCCTGCAACTCAAGCGTGATGAAGAAAAAAAAGCACACTTCTTGGCACACCATCAAGTGTATTTTATCCAGCTGCTTTGAGGGAGGAGGTCGTGAGTGGGTGCTTATAATACAGACCATGAAAACAATAAAATCATGCAGGAGCAGTGGAGAGATCTCAATTCATCAGGGGCTGCAGAGGAAAGGATCAGCACACACACACATGCACACTTCGGCTCACTGAGAGTCCTGCACCTGCGCATGTATCTGCCATAATGATTGTGAAGATCACAATTATGAGTGGCAACGGCTTTCATCCCCACTTAGGTTTTTAAGTATTTGTTTTCTAGTGACAACTAGTGTCACTGCCCTCCATAAATCCTCTTTTAACTTAGAAGGGGTTAGCGATGAGTGTGACTCTTGAAAGCTTGGGAATGCTGTAAATATTTTAGAAGAGAGCTCATCTGAGTCATCCACCATTAAATTACTTTCAGTAATGGCTGTTGCCATTAAGTCATTATGGGCAGCATGAAAATTGTTGTGCTCAATGTTAAATCAACAGCAACAAAGAATTAAAGTCATTATAATTGAAGCCGCGCACGTTGCTGTTTACATAATAGCAACTGGGTAGTTTTTTTTTCAATCCGTCCTAGCTTTGAGCTGTTGTTAGTTAGAGGTGTACATGTTGTGTCTTTCTGAGAGAATTTTTTTTTTGTGAGGGGGGGACAACAGTAATAATTTGGGATACTAAAAAAATCTTACTGTGTGTGTAGCGTGTTTATGATTCATGATTTACAGTGCCTTTTCTTTAAAAAAATAAACCAGTGGCTCATCTAAATAAACTGACATTTTGTAGTTTTCTATATTCAGTTTCTTTTAGGATTGCTAAATTATAGGTTGCAGAGGAGGTTTGTGTAGAATATACAGATTTTCTCCAGCAAACCCTCTAAAATTAAGTTTTGGCTGTTGGCAATTACCAGGAGCACAGCTTTAATTAGCCCCAACTATCGCTCTAAGTGCAGAGCAGGTCTGAGAGTGTAGCTTCCACACACACTGTCCCTGCATTGTTGTGACTATCACTCTCAACCACTGCTGTTGAAGTATTTAAAGTTCTCTGCTGCTTATATGCCGTTGTACAGTTAAGTGCAGTCCACCCACACATTCTCAGTGACAAGAACATGTGGGTGAGGGAAACTCGGTCACATGCATGGCAGGGTATCGGACAAAGGATGTGTGTATGTGTATGTGTGTGTGTGTGTTGGAGAGTGTTACACTAACCCTCATTCACCTGACCATTGTGTGGCTTTTACAGTGACAAGCCTTGCTAAAGCCCCAGAAGCAAGCAATAGGGCACCTTCTCATTCACATCAGCAGAAACCTGGTTGTTTTGTTTGAGTTGTGACTCACACAGTCCTGCTGATCTGTATGGACTAAATTTTCCACAACTCATAAGTGTTTTTTTTGGTCACCTGACATGTGTTGATAAGAGAGTTGTTTCTGAAGTCAGAGCTGATAAGGCTCGAGGTCGGCTCTTTAAAAAGAGTTAAATTTACTCTAATGGGTGTGGACCTGCTGTATATATAAGCATCAATATTTTTTATTATTTTATTTTGCTGTACATGCTTTCTGTGTCAAACGTGACTCAACAGCATAATCGCTCCTCTGTTCACCAAAGTGTGAATTGATACCTTGCATCCATGTTACCCGGAACATGAGTGACACATCAAGATCAAGTTCAGCAGTTCTTTGAAAAGCTGAAAAGCTACTCTTGACTCACCACTGGCTGGCAGTAACTGATCTCCCTCGCTTTAACTTTAACACCTCTTAAATTCAATTTGAAGCCATTCATTTTTAACTACATCTAGATAGTGTGTCAGAACTTTATCGCTTGGATTTGGATCCTCTCACTACTGAATGGGCAGTATTACTTACATACCATAAAAATATGTTGGTTGGGAATTTTATACTGGTTAGTTATGGATCTGCAGCTGCTGGCTGGGGGGGGGTCTAACTTTTGGTTTAAATATCACAAAATATCACAAAATGTTTTTTTCCTTATTTTGTCAAAAAAGAAGGGAAAAAACAGCATAATTGTTTTCATCTTTGATTTTTAAGTAATTGATCTTCTTTCTCATAAGGTTGGAGACATGGATCTGTCTAAATGTCTTTTGACTTACTCATCATCAAAACTCCTTCAAAAAATACCAGAGAGATGTGTAAAGGGTAGCTTTGTGTGTGTGTGTGGGTGGGTGGGTGGGTAGATGGTGTTTTCAATGGCTTCTCAATCTTAATTGTCACACCTCAGCCATCCAAGGCATGCGTCTGTCTGTCTGTGTCTTGGAGTCCCCAGGAGTCCTGTTAATACCAAGTACAATAACCATTTGCTCTGAAAGACATGCACACACACACACACACAGTCCACAAGAAGCAAATCCTGGTCCAAAGTGGGCTTAATGTGTAGCCAGTCTGAAACGGGACCAACAACCCTGCCAGAACAAGCCAAACCTTACCAGACCAAACCAGAGGGCTTCTGGCAGACTGCATGTTTTTAAGTTATTTAAAGCATAGTTTTGTTATGAAATTATAATTTTGAAGGCCACCCCATGCTTTTCAGTAACCCATCACACACTTTCACACCCTCAGGTGGGTGTATGTAGAGGTAGCTGCTTCAGTCTCCTTTTTTATTTCTGATGGACTTTCTGTAGGGACAAACATTTTGTTTCCCTGCAGTAGTTTTAGTTGACCAAATGAAACACCGTCAAAGAACGAATGTACACTCATTGTATTTTGATGTAATTTCAGGCTCAACACAAACTTTTAAAGTGGCAGCCAGGCTCAGGTTTTGGTGGTTGCCATTTTTAGTCCATTGAGTTCCTTAATTCATACATAACATCATCACAAAGATTTAAAATAAAAAGTTTTCCTATTATAATCTTATAAAAAGTTAATTATTTTAGAAGCGAAGTAATAAAATGCAAAATTCTATACATATTATCTGTTTTATGCATATTTTAAAATTATCGAGTAACTAAGCACAGAGCAGGTTTATTTCACTGCGGAGTCTAGAGCTTTTAGACACACAAAGTACTGCATACAATAATTTCTGGTTCACTCAGAAATGTGTTATTTGCCACCTACACACACACACACACACACACACATTTAAACTGGTAGTTCCCTGGTCAGACAAAGTGAGCAGAAAAAAATATTATTAACTGGTAGCAACATTTTTTATTGATAATAATAATTTGTAAAGAACTCAATTAAGAAAACTCAAAACTCTTTTAATATTTGCATTTAATTTTCCTTTTAGCTTGTGTACACTGTAAGATTATTTAGTTTGCTACTGTTGGTCCTGAACTTGTATATGAAATATAATGTTAGCTTAAAATAGTTTGGATTGAAATTAAAGCTTTATCTCTCGAGTGTATAATCCATTGCTCAGTGGGGGGTCAGTGACTGTGCCTGTCTGCTAGTCAGGGTGAGGTTTCTGAACATGAAGTCATATGGTAAAACCACAGGGATAAATCACTGGGACCAGCCCCTCAAACCTCCAGCATCTCACAGTCTCTCTCTCTCTCTCTTTGTGTGTGTGTGTCTGTGTCTGTGTTTGTGTGTGTGCTTACCACCCACTTCTAAACACCCCCACCCCTCCTCTCTGTCTCTGCTCCATCACTGGACCCAGTCCAGCGCTCTCCTACCTCCCTCTGAGATCCTGACCAGGGCTTCTTCATAACGAACCAACCTCTAATGTTTGTCCTGCTTTGCCTCCAGCAGTCTCACACTGTAAGAAGCGGTTAACAGGTTATGCTAGCCGGACCGTGTCTAATGTGCTCCAATGGCCCTTGACAACCACAGTGACCTGTTAATGACTGGATCGTCCTGTGGTCGTGGTCACTGAGAACTGGTCAGTTTATGGTCACCCATTAAAGCCTGGTTTGGGGCCTCGGAAGAAACTACATTTGCCACCATAAACTAATAAGAGGAGTCCATGCCATGGCTGGTGGCATTATGGGCTGCATCTGCCAGAGTCTTGTGATTGTGTATAAACATTAATTTAGGGACTGTATAATGTGGCAATTGGTATTTTAAGTGGTTGTGCAATACACAACATTTACATTTTCATGGTATGCAGGGACAAATATCAGTGTTTTTTTGTAGTTGTTGTTTTTTT
>CAFUXE010000158.1:624269-652728 GCA_903364295.1 Serranus cabrilla | reverse complement strand
TTTTTTTTTTTTTTTTACATGTATTTATAGCCTACAGACAGACATGTCCCACTGCTTTCTAATGGAAATGTACTGTTTTTATTTAAATTTAACGATGGGTTCATTCATTCTAATACATCTGTTACTGGTTAATCCATCCACAATGAAATGGTAGTTACAATATAAAATGTGAAAACCCCCCTTCCTGCACAAGCTGCTTTGCAATTCATGTCATCACACCTACACTGCTCCATTTTGCTATGAATCTCTGTGGGTGCAGACCTAATGCACACAAGGTCACACAAAAGGAAGTATTGTTTTATATATCACATGTTTAAAAATTCAAGAAGAACATTTGCAGTGGATAGCAAGGACAAATGAATGTGATAGACTGTGCCACATAATCCACAGACACAATATTAGTTTGGATTTTTATGCAGAAAACATACATATATATTTCTCTAGACCCCACCAGTAACAACCAATAAATCACTCTCAGGGCATCAAGTCTGGCTCTCAAACAATTTCCTTCAATTGAATACAGTAAAATACTAAGTCATTGTCATAGGCCCAGGTACCACACACAATCTCATCTCAGCACAGCTCAGTTCATTCTCCACAGGCATCACCTCTAGCTGCTTCTGGGGTTCATTTTTGATAATAATGTTAATTTCATTCATCATGTTAAAATAGTTATACAGTCTTGTTTTACTCAGTTATGCAAAATCTGAAAGATCCAGTCTCTTCTGTCTCCTAAGAACCAAGCATTTAACTTCCATGCATTCATCATATCCAGTCTAGACTTTTGTCTCACTCTAGTCATGTTTAAGCAAACACAACATTTCTAAATTTCAGTTGCTTCAAAGGGCCACTGCCACAGTCCTAACTGATTCCGACAAAGGAGTACACACAATTTTAGCTTCATTACACTGGCTATCTGTGTGTTTTAGAATTTATTTTTAGATTTCAATGCATTTGTTGCACCATTTAGGCCTAAGTGCAGTTTGAAATCCTCCAGTGGGTCCCTGTTAAAGATACCAGATCTAGATTTAAAACCAGGGGCGACCAGACATGTGCTATCAGGGCACTGTCACTCTGAAATGATCTGCCGGAAGAGATTAAGCTAGCAATATCTCTGTTTATATTAAAAATGCACTTTTTAATTGTTGCTCTACTTATTTAATTAATTCCTTGAAGTTTATCTATAATAATTAATTCCATATTTTTTATTGTATATTTCATTTATTCTCCCTTTTATGTTCTTTGTATGATTTTATTTTATTGGATTCTTTTTTCATTTATGCTGTGGTGCATTTCTTTACTAGGTTGTAAAGGGTGCTCTAAAATTAAGTTTATTATGATATTATTATTATAATGCAAGTAGCTCATCTCAGCAGCAGCTATTGGCCAACCTACACTAGTACACTGATAGACACTTTGTTCATCTGTGGCACTGAGAGGAAGCTCCCTTCCGCTCATGTGCTTTTGCAACTTCCCTGCTCGTAGCCAATAGCTGTCCCTTTTCCAGGATAGAGATTAAAGAACACTTCACAACACATCATAAGTTATTTGTTATCATTTTGCCCTCATCATGGCAAACTCCTCATAGGTTCGAGTGGAGAAAAAAGATCACTACAAATTAGCAAATGTAAGTCAATACCTATCTTTGTGGAATGCATGGTTCTTCAAGGGATATAGAATATGGTCCTATTATCTTTCATATCTGGTAATAGGGCTGATAAAGAACAGCTGGGGCTTCAGAGCTCTGTGCAGCTTTTTCAAAAGCTGTGCCAATATTCAGTGTTACTCACCCAAAAGCAAAACGGTTAAACAAGGGTTTTGAATGCATTTCCTTCCTCATGAAACATTTGCCATCCATTTATTAACTTCTACATTGTTTACATCTATGTCTGCTAGTTCGTAGTCGTCTTCTTCACCACTGCCTTTGTTGGTGGATTGCTACTTTTTTGTTTGTCAGTAGCCCATAAAAGGAGCCACTGCTCTCTCCTTTTTTTTGTACTTGCATGGTCCCCAAATGGCCTATATGTTGATGTTAACAAGTCCCCATCATCAGATTAGCTGATTTCCTTGATAATCACACAAAAGTAAAATCTGATTAAAATACAGCAGATATAAAAGTTATTCTCTCTGTGAAAAAAAAACCCTGTAACAGATCCACTTTAAATTTGTAGGACCAGAACTGAATAACAGAAGGAACAGTGAGTTGTAATAGTGATGATATATTGGGAACACACACACACAATTGCCATATCCAAACTGTGTGTGTCTCCTCAGAGTCTGTGATGTGCTTTAGCCAGGAGTGGGGATCCCACTCGTTTTGGAGGCCAGGCGTTGGTTCCTGCAGGTCGCCACAGGAATGCCAGCAATGTTGCCTCCATTGTGGATCCCATCGGGTCAGAGAGAGGAACTTTGTGCCTCTGTCAGTACTGATGTGTATTTTAGTGGCTGCCAACATCATCAACATTCGGCTAATATCAAAGTAGACGAAGTTAGGAGGTGGAATGGTTATTTTAGCATACACACCACGACTTTGTTTATAGTAAACAGTGTATAAGATGGAACAATGGTTTCCCTCAGAGAAGAAAACACCTCCCCCACTATGTAGTTTGTATCCTGATACTAATCATCATCTGTGCCTTCTTATGAGAGAGAAATGTGTGTTTGTGGGCCTTTTTCTCTGTGTGTGTCATCATGCCAAACAAAATGAGACAGAGCAGCTACCTGGATGTTGTGGGCTGGGCTGAAGATAAATGGTGACTCACCTGGACAACATGAGAGGACTGGGCTTTTGTGTAAGGTGAGAAGCAGTGACACAGCATTAGACGAAGAGAGAGAACGAGAGAGAACAGGTACTCAGAGTCACGCAACACTCTCTGTTGGCAGGCTGTCTGTGCGTGTTTGGTAAACACACATTACCTGAGATAGAGGTGGAAGGTGTGAGCAAGAGGAATATAGTGTTTCTTGGCCACAAAAACATTCTGCTCAAGGAGTTTGTGTGTAGAAAGTGTGCATTTATGTGTGGATATGAGGGCAGTTTGATCCTAAGAGTGAGGCGGCAGGATGTATCCAGTCCGACTGGGTCAGTGCTGGGAGTTTCTCCCTCTGGGTGACTAAAGATTTTTCCATTTGTCTTCTGCTTTTGTAAGAATACAATCGGTGAACACCAGACAATTTCTCTAGTGTGAATATAAATATGACTGTGCCTGCTTACTAATACTGTGTGTGTAGTAACTAATCTCTATCATCTAAAGGGAGTGCATTGTCCTGAGAGAAGACATTGCTGTTTCCTGTTGCCTCACACACCACTGTCCTGCCCTCCCACGTCCCATCCTGTCGTGTCCTGCTTTGTCCCATGCAGCTCCGGAAGTCTCAGCCACACCCCAGGTTTGCCAGATTGCTTTGGTGCTACATTGCGTAATGCCAAACTGCCCCCGTGCGTCACTGGGAGCACCCTTTCTTTGTACACATACGTATGAGTGTAAACACAAAGAATAGACAGAGTACATTGGCCCACTCCATAGTCCTGCCTTTATTTGCAGGGATAACCACAGTGTTACTGACTTGTTTGATAATCTCTGTCATTTCAGATTCATCAGGATCATTGTTCAGTGTTAACATGCGTTTTAACAGAGGAAATGCAAAGTTACGTGACCTATTCTTCCTGGCTGGATCCTGTTCAGTATAAAACATAATCAAACGTTGAGCTCTCAGATGATGTTCTCAACGTTATTGTCATTATGAGTCAGTGTAGAACAAAACGTTTCTTTGTTCCACTCAGACAACAAACTTGGATGAGTGAATTTATGCCGCAGGAAGAGCATAGTTTTCACCAGAATTGTTGTACCTTTTGTACCCTCTTCTCTTCAGTGAGCTAATGCTCACACCCACAATTTTGCTTTGACCTAAATGGGAAATTTAATTTGTCTTTAAAACAGGTGTGCTAAATGAAATCACCCTAGGAAACAGGCGTGATAAATGAAATTCAACCATGTTATGATACATTATTTCAGCAATTTTAGAGCCTGGTGGATATGGAATTTTTGAGACAGATATCAATACTGATTTTATAGGAATACATTTACTGGTTACTGATGTGGTGGCCGATATGGTAAATTTTTGATTTTTGATTTTCTTTTCGAGAATTTGAAAATAGACCTGTGTGTGATGTGAGTCTGTGTGGATTGTGCTCAAATTCTGAAATGCTAGGACTAGGCAGAGGTTCTCAGACGGCTGCTTTCTTAAACATTTGACATGATAAAAAAATATTTAACATTATCATAGAATGTATTATACTGTTCAATTCTAGAAATGAAAAATCAATTGCCCACCATTTAAAGAATAAGTATAAATACATAGCTAACACCATTTATAAATTACCCCAAGGATAATTTTCTGCATAATGTATTCTGTTAAAAAAGCAGGCTTTCCCCTTCCATCATAAGGCTTGGGCCTGACAAGGCTTTTTGTACACAGATATGGTAATAATAATAATCCAAAATTATATGAAATTGCATTTGCTTATTTAAACATGTAATGTTTCCCCAAACACTTGCCAAATATGTGCATCTATGTCTCCCACAAACCTAGGTAAAAACTCTGAAAAAGGTTTTAGTATCAGTGCATATCAGATAATAAAATATATGCCAGTACGATAGATACCAATATGTCTGTGACATTCCAGTATCGTATGATTTTTATGAGCTGACCAGTAAATTAGCCAGGCTCAACTATTTTATAAGGAATTGCTTGCATTTAAAATAATAGAGGGAGGAGACTTTGACACAGTTGACCAATACTGGTACTTTATTTATTTATTAAGTGCCAGAAGTGTGTTGAAATGAAGATTTCCCCTCTTGATATGTTCATTTTATGTTGCGAGTGTGTGTGGCCTTAAGAGTCTCTTAACTCAGCAGCACTGTGGATATCAGGATGACTTGTTTTTAGGGAGTTTGAACAAGAACACAGAGCTGGCAGCTCAATAAACTTTTCACCACACACCAGAAATCCAACCTGCATCTCTCTTCCTTCTTTTGATTCCTCTGTTTTCTCACTGGAAGCCTAATTGAAGTGAGTAAATAAACAAGAGCCAGAAATGTAAACCAGACCAGGCCCTATCAAAGACAGCGGGTCCTTGAGTATGCTAATGTCTCATTCTTACAACAGGAACAGTCAAACATTAATAAATTCAGTCCGAAGAGAGTCTGTATTAACAGCCTGCTTGTTTTCCTGCTGCTCTTTTCTTCCCTATTATTCCCCTCCTGTGGGCAGATGGCTGCAGTCGATTTTGTGTGTCTGTGCATGTCACCTGGGATAGGTAAGGAGAATCCCCCCCTGTACTTTAGGAACCTCATATATTGTCAGCTTGCTTGTCCTTGACATATCTTTGAGGTTCATTTGTTTGAGCGAATAAGTATACAAATGCGTGTGTGTGGTGAGTGTGTGTATACCAAATGGTTTCTACACCCCAGCTTTGGTTTCCATCCATGATTGTTTCCGTACGGGGCCGTCCACTCTTTATCCGTTGACACTTCTCCTGTACTTTGAAACAGCATAAAGCAGCACAACGTTCCAGTTTAATCATAGTTATGTGTTGTTCTCCCTTTTCTGATGGCCTGTCTAACTCATACAGAAAGCAGATTCCACTCTTTATATTAGTTTATAGAGAAGACCAGAGGAAGAGTTACACTGCTGTAGGAACCATAGGAGACAGCCTAGATACCAGCCCACATATAACTGTCTTCATGTGATCAATCTGTGTTTGACTCATGCCTGTCACTTTCTCCTTATGCTAATAACAAAGGGGTCTTCCTCTGAGTCAAAACTACTTCCAACAGGTGGACTCATATCTCCCACTCAATTTTCCCTCCTTTCTCTTTTTCTCTTCATCTTACTCTTTCTCCAACTGTCTCTGTCTTTCTCAGGGACCACACATAGCATCAGTGACCTTGGCAGCCTATGAATGCGGCTCGGTGGATTTCCCCGAACCGCCCTATCCAGACCAAATAGTCTGTCCCCAGCAGAATGCACCAGCACCTGGCTCTGATGCTGAGCAGGTGGGCGTGGAGGCCACGGGGGCGGACAGGTTGATGGGGTCAGCTGCCATCCAGGGAAGCATTTCTCTCTGGACCATCATCTCCAAAGTCCGTCTGGAAGCTTGTATGTGGGTGAGTGTCTGTTACACGCTGGCTGTGCATACTGTAGGCTGGAACAGTTACAGGGGAGGCAATTGCAGAATCTGCACTGGGTTAAGCTTTTATAAACATTTCAGTTTTGGTCACCGTATGCATTGACCTTGCACATTCGCCACAGCTTTGACCAGTATTCAAAGTGGGTGCTTTGAAATATTGTTGCTGTCAGGTGAAAACCTCATATCTTCCCAAATGCCAGTTTCTCAGGCACCAAGAGAAACAATCTTGTTTTCAGATTGACCACCATGCATTTTTGAATTTATCCAGTGGGTTTTGAAAGGTGTCATTAGACAGAGGGTGGTAGAAACATGAAACTTACCAAAATTGAAGGAACAGCGTCGAACTATACATGCCAAGGACTCCAAATTAAGTGCACAAAAAAGACCATATTTATTTTGTATTGTTGTGTATTCTCCCCTTCAACATCCTAATACAATCAATTATTTAAATATTGTAGATCTTCCTTGAAACATGTGAAAGACGCTTTTGTTCTTGCACTGTAATCTTTGGTTCATTTTTGCAGTACCTTCACCAGTAAAGACTCAAGATAGAAATTATGCAAATCTGCATACACACGTGGGTGAAAATGTATTCATTGATAACTCATTTGCTTGGAAACCCCCAGCTCCTTACCATGAATTTCCCCCATGCAGTGTGGTGGTTTCACACCTCTAACCAGCCTTGTGGCTGCTGAGAAAGATGAGATATTTTTGACCTACAACCGTTTCTCAGAGCCAGAAGAGAACATTTTACCACTTTATAGTAGAATATATATATATATATATATAGCAAGCTTAACCCTGTAATTATTTTATAATGCTTATAATGCTAATGCTTTTTTGCGGTTTTGCAGTATAATGCGGTTTATCAACAACTCAAACATCTCAGGGTTACCATAAAACCACTGACAATGGCTTTTGCTACTGTCACACACACACACACACACAGACACAGACACAGACACACACACACACACACACACACAAGAACAGATATGTGTCACAGTGATCTAGAAGTCACACTTCATTATAGACTTCTTTGTAACTGCAGTATCTTTTCAAGTCCGCCCTTGCCGGCAGTGTACTTTTTTTCTCTTCATGAGAAAGGCAGAAGTGCAAAACACTGAGAATAGAGAACTTGGTCACTGACACGTGATATGGTTTTAATCATTCTTTGTTATCTGTTTCCCTGTTCTGTGTAATGTGGAAGGTCCTGAGGTGAGGGGGAAATACAGATACCTCAGCTGCTACTTTGCTACTATGAGCTTTACAGGAACCAGGCACGCTCTCTGCTGTAATTGGACTCCAGGCTTCCTTAGTGTTTGTAATTCATTAACTTTACTCACATACACATGTTATCAAAGTGTAAGGTTTTAAATTACCATAAGAAGATGATTATTTTAACTTATTTTTTTCTTTTTCTTTATTTCTCATTCAGATTACCATATAATTGACATTTGTTTATGTATTAAATGAATGTAAAATAATGAAACTGACATATCCACTATTAACTGATTTTTTTTTATTTGATAGAATTTTTGAAATGCTTTTCAAATTACTGTACTGTGTGTAATTGTATAATATAGTATAATAGGCCTACTGTGTGTGAAGTATAGCTTACTGTAGTGCAAATTGTAATAAGGCTACAGCCTGGCAAAAGTCCTGATCCTTATTTTGGTCAATATTGAGATGATGATTATTTAAGGAATTACTCACTCATGCAATTAATACATATATATATATATATATATTAATTGCATGAGGCCACACAGTGGTTTAGTGGTTAGCACTCTTGCCTCACAGCAAGAGGGTTGCCGGTTCGATCCGGCCTTCTGTGTGGAGTTTGCATGTTCTCCCCGTGTGTGCGTGGGTTCTCTCCGGGTACTCTGGTTGTCTGTCTATATGTGTCAGCCCTGCGATAGACTGGTGTCCTGTCCAGAGTGTACCCTGCCTCTCACCCAATGCAGCTGGGATCAGCTCCAACCCCATAATATATAAATAATGCCCTGTGATAGTCTGGTGACCAGTGCAGGCTATACTCCACCTTTCCCCCAGTGTCAACCTTAACCTTTAACATGAGAATAGCCTGAGAATAAACTGTAGGCTATAGATGTCAAAGTGGTAGCAGAGTTTGAAAATGCATATGGGTGAGATTACTTCATTGCTATAAGAAATTATTTACAGAGTCAGCAGTTGGTCACTTTAACTGTGATAACTACTAATAATAAACTAATATCAAATGATGATATAATAATAAATGTAATAGATGATACTGAAATCCTCACATTTCACTCCTTATAATGGATTCATGTTGTTATATAAGGCATCGTCTTAAAACATCAACATCCCACTTAGTGTGCGTGTGTATATGTGTGAGCATACACACCAATCCTCCACGTAAAAAAATCTGTATTTTTGATTTGTTGGTGTAGCATGTTAGAATTTCTGACTTCAAACTGGCGTTACATTTGCTGTGAGGCAAGCTGCTGCCACAGTAGCAACAGCACCATGCTCTTAGGTGTGATATAGGAGTCTGTGTTTGTGGGTGTGCATGTGCCACCCAATCCCATCGGATTCACCACCACACCCGTGTAACCCCAGCCGAGCGTGACCTCGGTTGAAGCTTGTCAGCTCTGCAGTTGGAAACACCTGTTGCATCCACAATTTCAGATCACCCACGCCAGCATTCCTCCTCCTCCTGCCAGCCTCCCAGCCATCTTCTGGACACACTGGTGGACATGAGATATTTCCCTCCCCACCACCACTACCATTACCTCTTCTTCTCCTCCTCTCTCCTTTCTCTTTCCTCTTTTCTCTTTGTCTCTTTGTCTGTTCACTCTTGAAGCCTCTCTGTCCACTACTGCAGCTCCCTTAAGTGCTCCACTTCAAACACCACTACTGCGCAGGTGGACGTCTTTCAGTGCCCCCTACACAAACACACACACACAGGCGCATGCACGCTCACAAACAGAGGCAGAGCTATTGAATGGAGCAGCTGCCAGGGAGATTAGGGCACGTCTCCATTATGAGAAAAAAACTGGCAGATTTCATCAAAGACTGCAGTGTTAACAAGAGAACAGGGTGTCCACATTAAAGATGCAGTCTGCCAGGTTTTGGGATAGCACCGCCTCCTGAGAATGATTGTTTGGGCTTGTTGTCGCTGCCATGGTTGCTAACTACCCACTAATCATCTTCTGGCTCAGCCATCCAGCTACATACAAGTAATGTGGCTGTGATTAGTTAGTTATGTTCTTCTGGAAGAGAGATTGAAGCTGTGATTTTGTACATGTTCCACCTAAACAACTGCATTTTTCGTCATTGCTGTGCATCTGCAGATGTTAGGGATGTGTCGGGGCTTGAAATCATCTATATGCCATCTGTAATTGTACCTTGCACTAACTGTATCCTTAGCATCTTCGTTCAACCCCCTTGCACCCCTACTCTCCCCCTGTGCCTGGAAACATTAAAGTAATGAGCTGTGAGCAACTCCAAAAACACAGCATTTCTTGGCGGCTGTTTTCATTGTGTTAATTAAGTCTGTAGCCCTCACCCCCTCACCCCTCACTCCCCCCGTCCTCATGTTTTGGCGGTATGAACTTGGTGAACCGTCCAAGTGCTGAGGATTTATTTCCCTCAAATAACTTCCGCTTTCTTCCTGTTAAGCCCCCCTCAATCACACAGGCTCCACCGCTTTATAGCTACAAGCTCCTTTTGGCTGTCAGATATTGATATCTTGGTTCCTTTCGACCCCCCTGGGCTTGTTAGCACTTCTTAAATTTTCCAGAAACACTGCATTCCACATGTCCAGAGTAGATTGGAACAGAGCAGTTAGTGGTGCAGTGTGTTGATATGCTGTTTAGAAGTGGCATCTGGTTTTTCACCTTCCTGGGCCTGTGTTTTATGTATCCATGATCGTTTAATAATCAGTGGGATTTTCGTTCTCGTAAATCCTTTCCGTTTTATTCCCATTAAGTGCTCTGATCGCACAATCCCAGGCGTCAAGCAGTGCAAGCTCCTTTGGATAGTGGATATTCAAAGGAACCATGCTGACATGGTTGTTTTGATAATTAGTATGACATTAAGACAAATGTAGCTTCTTTTTTTTAACAAAACAATTCGATGTATGATAAAATGAAATACAATATAGTCAGCGACAAATGATAAAACACATACAAATGATGAAGTTAATTCCAATAAACAACCTGCAGTGTACATGTCACCTATCATCTCTCTCTCTCTTTGTTGAAGATGTGTTGAATTCAGATTTATTGGCATGTTGGGACAGAAGCCTGTGTTGCCAAAACAATATACAGAAGCACATCACGCCAGGGAGTACTGTAAACAGTCAACTATGAACAGCTGAGCAGCAGTAATTAACAATCTCCATATGTGTGGGTGTTTGTGTTTGTGTGTGTGTGCGTTTGTGTGAGCAGGGTGCAGGTACAGCTATAGGAGAGCTTCCCCCCTACTTCATGGCCCGTGCTGCACGTCTGTCTGGTGCCGACCCCGATGATGAGGACTACCAGAGGTTTGAAGAGATTCTGGACCAGACCCAGTCTGCACAGGTGACACACTGCTCCCTGCATCATCTTTAGCCCCTTCATCACCCTCTGTTCATAAACCCCCCATCCCCTTTAACCCTCACAATGCTTATTTATTTCCAGTTGTGATTTAGACATATTGCACCACATTCACATCGATGCTTTCTTTTGTCTGGTGGTATCAATCCGAGGCACACTTTTTCCAGCTGTCACTAAATTGCCAGTGCATCATCTGTTTTATTGTATACTTACATCAGTGATAGCTAATCTCAATTCTGATATGAACATACACGCCGCAGTACTTTGGTGATAGACTGTGAAAAATGACATATTAAATAGGCTGCTCTTCCTGGTCATAAGCATGCAACTTACTTTCAGTGTGCCAGATTTTTGTTAAATAAACAATTGTTGTTTTTTCAGTTGGATGAGATTTAAAGTTGAAGAAAAATCCACTATTTAAAAAAGTGGTTTAAAAAGTGCCAGATGTTTCTCAAGTTAATCCTGTATGATAATTATGATCTCAATATTACCAAAGTAATCTTGATTATGATTTTTCTGCCATAATCGAGCAGGCTTACTTCTCCCTGCACCTCTTCATCTCCACTCTCTGCTCCGATGCACTTGCATGCTTGTTCTTTATTACTATGTTGCCCATGTACCATCTCAGTTCTTCTGGTGTTAATTTCTTTTTCACAGTTCTTTTATGTTTCAAAATCAGCCATTACAATCTCCCTGAAGTAGGGGTACCTGTAATATTTATGAAATTAAATAGATTTATCATGTTGATAATACACATATGGTAATATCGTGTAAAAACTCCAGCACCTCTTAAATAATTTCTTAATTTTTTCAGTTTCCATTAAAGGGGCTGTACATTCAGAACACTAATATAGCAGTTAACAACTACAAACTGTGTAAATATATCATGGAGTAATGGTGTCCTGACTAGAGAATGCAGTCGTGCTCCCTTTGTGTGTGTTTTACTCCAAGCTTCTCGATTCATTGTTGACAAAAAAAACAGGAACACGTTGTTAAGGTAGGCAGTCCCTCTGTGTATCCTACTCACTGCCACTCTGCACTGCTCTCAGGTGATCGCCATCCCGACCCCTGTTGCAGAAGCGTTATGGCCACTCGCCTGTATGCTCAGGTTACACTGTTAGCTTTGTCCCAACTGTTACCATTTTTAGGACCATGTTAAGAGCCGTGTGCAGGCACAAATATGCTCTGAATTCTGTGTAGAGCCACTTTAAGTGTAACTGTTCTTTTTTTATATATACAGTTACAGACTCCTTTTTCAAATTAATTTGCCAAAAAAAGAGACACACAATAAAGTTAAATGATCATGATGGCATTTTTTTTTTCAATCAAAATCACAATGATACCGTTATTTTGAATTATTTTGTCCACAATTATCATGTAGTGAAAATCTATCACGGTTACATGACAGTCCTTCCCTGATGTAATATTGTAACGTGTGTGTGTGTGTGTGTGTGTGTGTGTGTTGACCCATAACCAAGCCCCACCCCAGTGTCTCAACGGTACAGCGGGAATTAACTGCTTTCACAACGTTATGACTAAGAGAACAGAAATGATGCACTCGAGTGAAATGTTCCCGCCATTTCCGGCCCTGCATTTTGAAATTTCCCATAAAAAATTCTCTCATATCAAACATCCCTGCAAACCTTTCAACAATACCGAACAGCTCATTTTAAATATTTATTTTCCCACCCTCTTGTGATTATGAATGGAGGAGCAGGAACGAGGGGAAGCATGCGTGTGGTTTTGTAAAGGCTTTTCATCTGACCTGTCTGTCCTGACACAGTCTTCATCCTCAGGAATGCTCCACAGTGTGGGTCAAACAGTCAGACAGGTCAGGTGTAAAACAACTACATCCATAAATGGTTTTGAACTTTACAACGCATTCACTTGCTCTTGTACTTGTGAATAAACTGTAACAGGCGTTACCAAATAAATCCTGTTTTTAAGTGAGGATCTCCCAGATATTAGAGTCATTGAGTGATTCACAGGAGTTTTTCCTTTTCTTTACAATATTTATTTCACTTTTTAGCTAGCATACAGGATTGGCTGAGAGAGAGAGAGTGTGCTTGTGTGTTGGAAAGGAGAAGGAAAACAACTTAATTCTGCGGATGTATTCAGCTATCTTTATATGCCAAAAATGTCACACAAAAATTGCTGACTTTAAAACGCCACCCTATTCTCTTTCTTTAAGTATATACCTCAACTTTGATTGGCTAAAATTGTAAAGTAAAGAGTATTTCAATGTTTAATCCAAATTTCATATTAGATTTTAGGAGCAACCAAGTTATCTTTTTTTTCAGACTTTTTCCAAGTCTCATTCAGATCACCTCAATCATCAAATTCTTTCCATTATTACATTCTGCTTCATCATCCTGTTCCATGAAAGGGCATGTCAAACAATGAATTAATATTTAAAAAATTCTAATGCTAAAATTCCTAGCCATTTATTTTGTAGGGAAAAAACTTCCAGCAGTATTTCACTTATTTACAGTGTTTGTTTCTAAAAGCGAAGTGTTATCTTGAAACAAAACAAATCACTCAATTCATATCAGTAATGTTACTTGTTTAAAATAGTATGTTGATTTTATTTGAAAGTAATTATGTACAAAAATAAGTTTGATTTATTACCACGGTGGATCACTGTTGGAATCTCTTGTGGGATACCAGGGGTTGTCTCTGCCTTTCCTGGTTTTTAATAAAATAAACTGGCAACACATTGTTCAAACAACTTGTTAAGCATCCCTTAGAAGTGTAGTAATGACATTACTTTTCCCAGTAATGAGCAGTGTAATGAATTACTAATGCAATTTAAGAAATTTCAAATTTCAGTAATACTATTAATGTACCTCTATAAATATACTTGTTATAACCTGACTTTACTACATTCCCATTTGTGTTCTTGCCGGATCTGTAGAGCCGTGACGATTAGGCAAATTGGAACAATGACATTTTTAAAAACCACACCAGCATTTCAACTGTAATTTCATACTAGAGGAAACAACACAGACACAGTGATGTGCGTTTACTGTAGCTTAACTCTGATTGACTTTAATATAATGAATGAACGTAAAGAAAAAGGAAACACTCTACTCAGTGTTTGATGAGAGTTCATCTCTGATTTTGTATGTAATTCTCCCATGAAGCTTTGCCTGGAAACCAGTCAAATCTGCGACGTTTTATTTGCTCTTGTAGATGTGCCTGGTCCCTCTACCATTCAGACAGATTTCAACCTGGTATGGCCCCAGCACAGCTCACAAAACTGTCAAACTAGGCTGCACTGATAAAATACCAATCAATATTCTGTTACTGTTTCCCCTCAAATCTGTCTGTTTAACTATAATTTGAAAAAGTTGTTTGTGACCAGGTTGCAATGTGTTTCCTGTTTGAAGACCGACCAAGCACTGCCCCAACATTTCATTCTTTCATTATCCTGCAATGCTTATCTGAATCGAAGGAGGTTCGAGCCAATCCCAGCTGACATTAGGCAAGAGGCGGGGTATGCCCTGGACAGTTTGCTAAACCATCACAGGGCTGACACATAAAAACAGACAACCATTTGTGCTTGCATGCACACTGTCTCTCCCTTACCGTTTTTTTTACTATAGTGAAGTCAGTAATAACGAAGTTGTCTGATAACATTAAATTAAAACATAAATGTTTAAAAAAGGTTTTTAATGTTAATAAACGTCAAGAATCGCCCATCTCTTGCTCTAATATTAGTACTAATGACACCACATACCTCCTTATTTTGTGAATGAAGCTGTGTACACATATTACACGAGTTTGCGTTTCCATAGAGGGAGTAATTAGTAAAGTTTTAATATTACTTAAAAAAGTTATGATTAATAAATTACATTTTTTGAGTAGCCAACAGTGATATTTATCTGTTTCAAAGATAAATACTGCATCAACCACTTCTTTCATTATCAGCATTGTTTCTCTTTCTACTGAAGTGACAATTTGAGACGCTAAAACAGATAGAAGGAACAATCGTTTTGAAGAATCGGTTAACAAGGCTAACAAGGGCCACGGGGGGAGCACCTGCTCTAAGTTCCACTGTTACTAATGTGTGGACAGCTGGGCAGGTTGGCACCAACAGCAGCCCTGATGCTTGGACCACATGTGTGAGAGTGGAGCTCTGACATCACTTACTGATAAAGTGGCGCGTCCCACCGAAACTGCAAGAAAAGAGTAGAGACAGTGGAGGAGCGCGACAAACGGGCGGAATGGGGAAGAGGAGATTTTGTCTAAATGATCATCTGAACATCGAAGAGCTGCTGCGCGTCCTTTCCCAAACAAACTAACAGTGTGACGCAGGAGGAGCATCGCCTGTTGGTCTTGCATCCATGCGAGGGCAGATTAGGAGTGACGCTGCTTCTGTCTCAGTACACAGCCTCCGTCTCGCTCTCTCTCTCTCTCTGACATTGTTTCTTTTTCTGTCTCTCTCTTTCTATGCTCTTATTCTTTCTCACGCACTCCGTTCCTCTCCTGCTGTGCATTGCTCTCTCTCTTTCTCTCTCTCTCTGATGATATCTGGCAGCTGTGTGTATGTATGTAATGTGTGCTCGTGTGATTGGACAGCATCTGGAGGCAGGTTGCTAGCACCAGCGAGGACCTGCCACATACGGAAACATTTTTTCTCTCGCCAGGGCTTTTTACCATTATTCGGATGTTCCCAGGGTTCCCTCTTTTGCTCGAGGAGATCCCCCACTTCTCTGATTTTCACTTCCACCTTTTATCCTTTCCACACCTTTTCACGTGGACATGGAGACTTTCATCTGCTGTGGATATGTGTCCAAGATTTTGATTGAAAGCTGAAAATCAATAGTAGTAGGCCGAGGTGAAAACAGATTCCACTGGGATTGGACTGGAGAAACTGGTATCGTTGGATCGTTGTGTATTAGACAGGAAGTGGTTAAATTTTGTCCTCAAGGATGTGACCCCTTTTCAACCCGACCCCACTCCAAACACACACACACTCAGACTTTCTCCCACACACATACACACAAAAACTCTCTCTCCATCCTGTGACAGCAGAGCAGGATTAAGATGCTGACTTTGTCCCCTCTGCTCAAGTCCCAGAGGTTTGTAGGGGCCAGCAGTTTGACTTAAACCCAGTGGTATTTCTCTCAGCCTGCACGTGCCAACTTCCTGCCACAAGTGCACGTGATGCACAGCAGCAGAGCACTCTGGGGTTTTTTTTTCTCATTCATTCAACAGAGCTATTCAAGAATAATGAAGTCATGCCTTTTCTAACGGCTCCAGACGCTGATGTCATGAACATCAGCTTTTTTTCCCCTCTTAAATCTTTAGCTGTGTACGAGATCGCTCGGTGTGCTGGAGAGGAATCCTCTGTATCGACACAGACCGTCTCCTGCATGGATCGAGTCCATGATTGCTTGTAACTTGATAATGAAGTTATTTCCTGCCCTGTGGTTTTTTTTCATCCAGCACGGAAGGGGTTAACAGGCTGTGAATTCTTGATTGCCAACTCCCAGGATTGTATCTCCTGTAACTCAAATCAGGGCCATCTGCGCTGGGCGTATGCCTGCCTTCCCCCCTGGCCTACTGCACTCAAAGCCTCTCTGTGCTGTGGTTTGCCCGGCCCTGTCACGTGACTTCTCTGAAAATGCCCCCTCCCTCCTCCTCCCTCTTTATTTCCAGTAAACTGTTTGAAAGGAGGGGGGTGAGTCAGAGTAAAACCAGCTTCCCTTTAACCACAGCTTGTTAAAGAATTTGTCAACGTGGACTCAGGGGTGCATTTTTTGTGTGAGTGTGTGTGCGTCCGGATAGATTTGAATGCGTAGCTCTTCTTTCTTCTTTTTTCCTGAAAGGGGACTGTAGCTTCTATTGCGTCAGGAGTCCTTAATCACTCCACTTCCTGTGCCAGAGAGAGCAGGCGCGGGCTTGTCAGGAGTTAATGAGATGAACTTTAGCCATCTTCGTGTCGGGGGGCTCGCGGCTGCTTTGGAGATGTGTGTCCTCTGTGTGAAAGACTTTCATTGAGAAAAAAAAGAAAACAGAGAGAGGGAGAGAAAAAATGTGCGTGGGTGTTGACTTGTGTATAGGCTATGCATAGATTTTTCCTTGTCTGACACTTTAATTTTCCACATGGAGCAGAGTGCCTTGTCGCTGCCTGCTTTTTGTCTATGTTTGAACTCTGTACCCCATCAGCACTACCAAAGACTACTGAAAACAAAGTGTTTGCTTTGCCAACTTTTTCACAATGAAAAGTGTACTTTCTTATGAGAAACCCCCCTGAGCATCTTTTCAGCAAATCCAACTTAAACAGATGTCACATTTTACAACAATGCATTTCAGATTTTTTAAAAAGTCACTTTCATAGTTTTTTTAAACTGACACTTGATGTTTACAGTATATCAGAACATTGATAAAACATAATTTTTCATTTAAATGTGTTTGGATTGCTGTATCAATTAAAAAAAACGGTCTAGTCTTTGGGTTCTCCCTGTGGATTTTTCTAATAACTGTCATCACCTGGCAACTGTAACCACGGATATTCTAACTATCATGTTAAGTGTAGCAGACAGGACATGCTCCTGTATTTATACACTGAGTCATGTTTTGCCATGTACCTAATAAGAATTTAATCTTATTTTCAATGTATCATCGAGGTGACATAATTCCATAAATGCTAATGATGGACACACTGCTATTGTTCATTTATGACATTTATTCACTGAGAGTATATTTACCTTGATTAAACCAAAACAGATATGGTACTTTCTAATGTTTGAAATGATGAACTGATTGCTGTACCAGATTGTTTTAAATACATTCTGAATCTGTTGAATAAGTTTTACACAAAAGTAGCGCATGCTCATGAAACACATGGCTGTATAGAGAGACAAAACCGGTAAAATGTGGTTTCTGAGGGAAACTTATGATTTGCTTATTCAAATGAGGAATAGGTTAATCTGACTGTCAGAATTAAATGGGAAAGCAGTGGGGGGTGGGGGATCCAAACCTATAAACAGCGGATCAAATGCGAGTTCCCCACAGAGATTGGCTCCATGTGGGGTGACTGTGCAGACTGAGAGTAAAGCATCTGTGCCGAGCAGCCAAATCCGGAACCAAAACCTCCACAGTTTTAATGACGCTGCACCCTTGACAAGATCTTACCAAATGTAATTGCTGCTAAGCCCAGCCCTGCAGGCCGGCGGTGACGGGGTTGGGGGGGAGCGACAGGCAGCCCTTGGCAAGCTGCCTGGCAAAGATGGTGATTTTCCATAAGCCGCCAACAACAGAGTCTGGATGTCTGAACCCCAGCCATCCAAGATAGACGCTTCCCTGGTCCAGAAATGCAGAATAGAGAGAGAGTCCAAGTACATAGTTCAACTATAGTAAATCACAGTGTCACAAGTTCACACACACATGGACACACACACCCTTCTACACCCTCCCCTCACCTCCTCTGGGACCCTTTGTTCACGCTGCGGTGATATTTTCATGCTCGCTCTCAATGCATGAGCCAAATGTTCAACCACGGCACTGAATGTAAACAATGCATGTGTCATGATGTCAGAAAATGAATGGGATTCACAGCAGGCCGTCTCCATGACGCTGATTGGTTCTGCAGGGTTCTGTCCGCGCTGCAGCACCAGCAGTTGTCAGGTGTCCCTGGTCCAGACACAGTCCTCAGCGGTTCAGCTGTAAACCGACCATACACATTCCTTCCCTCCCTGTCTCCCACCAGCTGAGCAACTCGCACACACGTGCACACTCTACACACACATACACATGCACATGTGCACACATGAGGACAGGCTAGAATTAAAACTACAGGCTAGTCCAAGTAGAAACCTTCATGATTGGACGTCAGTGGAGGCAGAAATTCAAATTGTGAACCAATCAGATTCTGTGTCCCTTCGCTCCCCCCACCACCACCTTATTAGGCGACCTCCCATGTCTCTCAAATTTCCTGTGCGCTTGGTTGCACCCCGTAAAGAATGTCATCAGTACTGTACTGGTTTTGTTGACCATATTAGGTATGATCATGTATTACCAGCCCCCTCCCATGTCTCTTTTTTAATTAATATGATTTTTTAGAAACGGAGGCCTTACTTTTTAAAAGAAAACATTTTTTTCTGGTCTGCCCATATGAATCATATTAATGTTTTCTTTTGTTTCTTTGTCAGTTGATTTAATATAGTTTGAAGTGAAAAAGTGGGCTTTCAGTGGTAAAATATACTTTACATACAGCAAACATTCATTAAGGATGTTTAGACTTGAAGTAATTACACAGACCACAAACTGTTATAGAGATTCCTTCTGAAATGCAATAAATGCATCTTTTTAAATATTTTGCACAAGAAAACCCTCAGGATATATTATAAAAACATCAATGATTTGGTTTAGAAAACATAAACAATTATATAAATGTCTTAAGGGGTATGTTTGCCTCAAAACCAACATAATTCTGTGTTCATATAATCAGACAATGTGAAAAGTGTGTATTCTCTTTAAATGGATTCTCATTTCAGAACATTCACGCACTTTTTTAAAATGAAGAATTGAATTTGCAGGTATTCGTTAATTACTGTAAGGTTTTTACAGTAATTACTATTCTCTTCACAAATACAAAATACTTTTAAAGTTGAATCTGAAAGGCACAAAAGGATGCTTTCAATGTAAAACACCAACATAATTTCATACAGCCAGGGCAAACTATAGTATGCACATTTATTACAGTAGCAGACACAGATTTAAATAAAATGTCTATTTATCAGCATTATTCTATGTACTGATAAATTAAACATGTTATTTTATTATACAAATATTTATTGAGATACCAAAAAGACAGTGATTGCATATAAAGAGTTGTGTAAAACAGATTATTCATCCCATCAGACGGTAATTACTTTGATAAATTGTGAACTTTACATAGTTTAAAAAACAATTTCACTACAGTAATTACCTAAACTTTGCACAGAAAGAATAATTTATAGTTATCACAAAAAAGTGCAACAATGCCAAGATAAGTTCAGACAAATGTAGAAATAATAATAATGAAGAAAGCCGTTTGGCTGTAAATTCTATATTCTCTCCTGCTAACAGAACAAATTATTATTATTAACATGTTAAGGCCTGTAAAATAAAAAATCTTACAACAAATAGTTTGGAAATACAATACAATACCCTCAGTATATTTTAATGTTATTGTTTTAAGAGTTTCCGATCAGAATCAAACAATTTCTTTGCAAAAAACAATTAACTTTGATAATTAACATTTAACATTGGAAAATATAGCATGGTATGAAAGTAATCCTTTTTATAAATTACCTATATTGAAAGTTTCATCCACAAAAAAAGAAAGGTCCTGGATCAGGGTTTTCCTTTGCATTCCTACTGTGTTCCCAGAACTAGTTTAGGTTAAATCCAAACAGATTAAGGCTCCTCTTCCCAGAAAAGGTATATTAGGGAAAAATCTGTGTCATTGCTGTGAAAAGAAGCTTTTGTGGAGCTGTCAAGAGGGATAGGGCAAGACCAGCAGAAAAAGCAAGAATTTGTGAGTCACAGGAATGACCAGAGCCTGTTCTCCTGTTCACACATTCTCAGTGACAATTGAATTAATAACTGGCACTAGGTTCTAGATATAGACATGCTAAAACCAGTTTATCGGTTCCCGAGAATGAAGAAGCATCTTTAGAGACGAGCCTGGAATTCTTTTTAGAATATGTGGCAGGTGATTCACAGCATTTTAGCTGTGATCTTGAAGATAATTATGCTGGCAGGACGGTCAGAAATACAGCGCAGAACTTGATTTAATTGTGAATGCCAACTTTTTCATTCAAACATTTAACTAAATTAATTTTCCCTCTAAAAAGTTGTTTATAATTAGATTTATATTTCTTTGGTAGATATATAACACAACCTGGCAACCTTTTCCCCACCAAGAGTTCCTCATCACTTACAGGTTTCACATTTTTTGTGCTAAATGTGGATACATTAGAATTAAATGAGGGCAAATATTGTAAAAAGTACATGTTTAGGTATTGGGTTTTAGTTATTTTCATAATTTAAAATTAAGCACCTCATTTAGATGGGCAATAGAACTTAAAATCTAAGAATTAGTGTTTGAAAATCACTTTGGTGCACATTCAATTTAAATTTCTATGTGTTTTTACATTTTAAACCGTTTGCACTGCTGTACATCTAATTTCTGAAGATCTAATTATTTGTTTTGTCAGTTGTTATCTTGCTCAATAATTACTGACAACTTTTTGTACAGGGCACATGTACAGGATGTAGAAAATGATCCTGTTGCCGCTGCTGCTCATTTGTACTCATTTAAAAACAAGCAGAGAATAAAAAATGAGTTATTCACTCATTTTTCGTTTCGTTTGGACACCAATAAGTTTTTAGATGTGAAATGGAAAGATTTACTGTCAGTTTAGAAACAATAATTTATAAATAAGTTAGAACATTAACATTCAGAGATGATGGAGAAATCCTCAAGGCACATTTTACATCATAAAATGCTCATTTTTATCCTAAATTCTTTGTTTATTTTAATGTTGCATTTGAATGTCTTTCAAAGCATTCTTTAAAAATCACTTCCAAAGCATTCCAGCCAGCTGCACTCATTTATTTCACACACCTTTGTGATATTCCCTCTTCTACAGCAATGCTGAGAAAAACACTGGAAAAACTCTTTGCTCTAATTTGCCCTAAATAAATGTTTTAGTAGCTCAACTTAATTATTTGAATGCAAATAAATGTACTTATCCATCTGAAATTTACCAGAAATCAATTGTGAATAATATATTATATGAACTACAAATTTGAAAACAGCTTGAAATCTGTCAGATATAATGCGATATTTAAAAAAGACAGTATGATTGGTGTCTGATAGAAACTCTATAAAAAGAACAAATAATTATTGTTGTAATTTGCTGTTTAGATAATATCTGTGAAGGTTTGAGATGTGTCCTGTAAATAAAGTGAAGGCTCTGTGTGTATGCAGTCAGTATACACTATTTCATCAATTGTCAGCTAACATCAGAAGGTCTCTGTAGAAAAATTAAATCACACATTTATTCTTTTTCTGCCCTTTTTTTCAGGACTTTGCCACCCGAGCAAAAGTAGCAGTGCAGAAACTCATCCAGAGAGTCGGATTCTTTGGGATTTTAGCCTGTGCCTCTGTAAGTCCAATCACACATAACCTTTTTTATTCTGTAAAATATTCTTCACCCTTGTTAGGGGGTTTATTCATTTGAACCATTTTGTCATGTTCACACTCATGTTATAACAAGTATACATGTGTGTAATGCCAAATAATTTACAGTTCAGAACGGTTTAACAAATAAACAACAGAATATATTTTCTGAAATGTCTGATATTGTCATGGCACTATCTGTACTAGCTTCTGTGGGTGTGTCTGTAACACACGTGTGAAAACTATTTAATATTCTGCTACATTGTTGAATGCACTTTCTATCTATTTTATATTTCTTATGTTGAATTAACACAATATCAGGTCTAATAATCATCTCTGTTGTCATTCATCAGATTCCAAACCCCTTGTTCGACCTGGCAGGAATTACTTGTGGACATTTTTTGGTTCCCTTCTGGACTTTTTTTGGTGCAACTCTCATTGGAAAAGCAGTCATCAAAATGCACATTCAGGTGAGGTGCAGTAAAATAATAAACATCCTTGTAAATGATACCAGGGCAGTTTTTTAAAAATGTAAATACATTTGAGAAGTGTGTGCAGCAGTGGATATTTAGTATGTGTCTGGTACAGAGAAAAAACTTATTTGTGTGTAAGTTTTACATCTTTAATATTGTTCAGAAGGAGAAGTGTGTAGGATTATGACTCACATGTACAGCATCTCTGTACTGTATTCAGCTTGTAGTAGGGAGGCCATTTTGTGCAGCCCAAGTAAGGGCAGTCAACCATTTTGTGATCGCAGCTGCAGCACCCCCAGCACACTGTACAGTAGGCAGGTCAGACGACAGCTTATTGAAAATTTATGGGAAAGTAAAAGATACATCCTAAAGCCTTGAATAAGAAAGTGCTGTTCGGAGACTTGGCATCACTAACGTTTCTTCTAATCCTGGAAAATCCTCAATTTGCGTCCAGGAATTTGCAGTATGTCTGTGATTACCGTCAGGGGCTCGACTTTCTGTTTTCTATGCAAACGTTGGAATTTGCTCACTGTGAATCAGAGAGGAAGGGTTAAAAGCAAAGCTTTTTTTTCGCTCGGCCTCATTCCTTATCATACGCAGAAAGCATTGTCCTGCACTAAACTGAGAGAAAAAGGTGGCGGGGGGGGGGTGAACCTAGTGAGCGCAAGCTAAAGCTGATAAACATTGTCTGTGGGAGGTGATGGAGAAAGAGAGAGGGAGAGATGAGGGAGAAGGAGGGGGGGTTGCATGCATGGCAGGCACAATCACACACACAGTACCAGATTACACCCAGAGGTCCCAGGGGCCCCCATGGACAGAGGTGTATCCCTCCCTGCCTCACGGAAAGAAAGACTTCACCCGGCTCTCCGGCATGTCTGGGGGGCCCCAATCTCTCCTGTAGCTGCTTGGTTCAATTTTCCTCAAGCTCAGGTCTTTGCTTCTAATGCAAATGATTCAGGAGTTTACAGCATGTGAGCAGAAAACATGAAGTATTAGAAGAAAGCGCGCTGCAGAGCAGGTGACGTTCTCCCTCATGGGCCAAGACGAAACAAAAGGGGATTTTGAGGCTTGTGGTGTGTGTGTGTGTGTGTGTGTGTGTGGGCGTTAAACTGTGAATGCTTCAAAGCAAGTTTTTGATCTGGGTTTGTACCTGTGCTTCAGGTGTGTTCTCACCAGTCTCCAAGGAGAGGCTTTTTATTCTGTGCTGCTTCCGCCTTTTATGCTCATTAGGCTTCACATGTGAATGTCCACTGTTGAATGGTTTACGTCAGCACCTTTGTCATGCAGCAACCGTTAGGGATTATTATTTTTATATGCCAGTGTTAACCAGAAAGGCACATTTTCTGTAGTCCCTGGGAAGGCAATAGTTAAAAGTCAAACACAGATTCCATACAAAGTGAACACTAGCGTGACAACAAACAATAAACAGCATGACAACACAATATTAGGCCTGATGAAGTGTTAATTTTATGTACAGAGATTATAAAAAGCAAGAGTAGTTCTTACACTAAGCATTAGAAAAAAAAGCAAGACAATAAACAAAACAAAAATACCCCAGTGTTCAGGTTTTCACGAGTTTCATCTCTATTAAACCAGGCTCTCTTGTTCACTCTCTGAACTCCAGGCAGTTTCAGGATCATTTTTTATTCACTGTAATATATAAGTTCTGCACGACTATGGAAACAATATAGCCATGTCTAGAAATATGGAGAACTCAAACATGTTTTTGTGCAGGATAACACAGTCATAATGCCATAAATCAAATCAATGAAAAAGATAGAATGCAAGTCTATGATTTTATTTTGCAAATATTTTAATCAAATGGAATCTATATGCACATTTACATTTTCTAACCTTTTGTCCTCTCCTCTCCGCTCTGTGTAAATAGCCTGTATTTCTTACTAAGTTTGACTGAATGCTTGTCCTGTAACTGTTGGTTTAACATTTACATCACAAAGTGCTTTTGATGAAATCTCACCAGTTCAAGCTTCAATTTGGTCCCTTTTCCCGATTGAAGCATTCATCACACTTAATGTTTTTTTTTTCATGAGGATGATAAGTGATGTCATGTTGAGTATTTGAGATCAGAGACTATGCTGAGGACAGAAGAGTGTGAGGTGTGGCAGAGGACATGGGCTTTTATAAGCAAAAGTGAAATAAGAGAGCTGTTACTGTTACACCCTTGGACTTTTTAATCTGACAGTTGACACAGCATTTGATGCAGGATGCACTCACTTCCACATAACTGTCAGTTCACTCAACGTTTCCTTATTGTTTTTGATAATGAGTGTTCCTTTTCTGTAAACGATCGAGAACTGGTGTAATGCTTCCCCCCTTGTTTATGTGTGTGTGAGTGTGTGAGATAAAAAGGTTATGACTTGGATTCTTATCCGCATTATCAGTTCACTGAAATCAGCGAGTCAGGACCATGTCACCGCCAGTTTCCGAGAAGACACGCTTGATTCATCTTAGTCAGCTTTTCTGTGTCGGCCATCTTGCTGTTCCTTCCTCATGCTTTGTGTGGGATAATAGATCACCTGTCAGTGCCTGTTTAAGCTAAAAAGCAATGTTCAAGTGCATTACACAAAAAATCTTTCTGTTAAAAAGTTGCAATGAAGGGATTTACATACCGTAGTGTGTCATGTTTATTTTCTGTGAGGCACAGGAGTCGTACCATGCAGATGTCAGTTTTGTGTCATTGCCAACATTTTGACTGCGAGTCTTTTGCTCATTCAGCCGAACCTTCAATGAGGTCCTGAGGCCCACACAAATGAATAGATGACCAAACACACGAATGACCTGGATGGTATGTCACATAACCTTACAAAGACTGCTGTCTAAAAATTAAATTAAAATGGTTATTGTTATCTGCAGTGTGTCATTCGGGGGGCTGTACTAATGTGGCTGTCACATTTACTTTTGTTCACTCATAGTGCCATTTATCATACTCTGTATTTTCTTAGTGTTTTGCCTATCAACACTTTCTTTGATATTAAGTTATCTTAAATATGATCGGTGATTTGTGATTCTCGTTGAGCAGTTGATAAAATCCTCCCAATAAGGCCAGTTTCCATATACTCAATGCTCAATAAACAGCCAAGCTTCATTTAAAATAAATATCAAGAAAGTGCTGTTTTTAAAATTTCCTTTGACTATTTAGTCTGTAGCAACAGCATCATGAAAAATATTCCACTTCATGAGGCTCAATGCAAGTACATAACAAAACGCTTGACTACTTGTGGCCAAATTTAGATAAGAACATTTTTAGCATTAGACTAAATCTTTTTCTTACTTCTTACGCATTTGTATTGAGTGAAATATTCAAATCCAAGCTGACATTTTTATGGCTCCATCATTACATAAAATGGAAAATTCTAGATGTCTCATGTATCATTTTATACACTTTTCCCTGTAATTCGGCAGTATATATTTAGTATCTTTGGAAACCTTGGGATCTGGACTAGAATTTAAAATAAGGTTCTGTGGGTTTCAACAATCCTTTTCTGCACAACACGAGTTTGTAATGATGGACCCGCCAAAAGCTCCGTTGGGTTAAGCCTTTCTAATGGCATGTTAAAGGCAACCTAGATGTTACTGGATCAAACCACATTTTTAGTGGTCAAAACGCATGTTTGTTTATAAGAATACAGTAACTTACAACAACTTAGAGGGTAAAAAAAGGAGCTTGAAAGATCAGTTATTGGGTGCATGTTCCTGCCCCCCTGCAAGAGGACACAGGGCTGATATGAGCCAGAATGGCTGCCAGTCGCCCGTCTGTCCCTTCTGGCCTGATGACTCAGCAGGAATCAGACCGGCCAGGAGCCTCCAGACCCCTCTGAAGCAATGACACATCTCCTTTGATTCCTCTTCTCTTCTGTCCATCCATCCATCCTTTACGCACACACACACACTCTCATGATGACAGCCACTGTGATATGTTGACGTAGTGTACAGTGTTGGTTGTGTGTCATACAGGCTTGGCCTTTGATTTCTTGCCCTCCATGACAAAAGGGCGTCTTCAGGCCTACTTTTAGACCAAACCGCCTTGGTGGTGCAAGGCATGGGCTTGGGCATAATGGGTAGTGTGCGTGTGTGTTGAGGGGGAGTTAAGGAATTACTGATTAAACTATGATGCACATACTGCCTTGTTCTGCACCCCAGCAGTGACCTCATGGTTCAGTAACTGACTCGCTCTTTCTCTGTTTCTTTGTCATACAGAAACTGTTTGTGATCGTCACCTTCAGCAGGCACATAGTAGAGCAGATGGTCTCCCTCATCGGGTGAGTAAGCCTCAACGGGTGTGTGTGTACTTGTATGCGTTTGTTTGCTCACCAAAAGTACCCTGTTGGGTGTGCAGCTATTACACATGAAAGGGTTAAAGCAGAACTTGACGGTTGAGGGATCTTTTTAGGTGGTCATGTGGCATTCAAGTCATCTATGTCCCTTTGTGTGAGATCTTCCTCCTCCTCCTCCTCCTCCTTTCTGTGGCTCTGATGACGGTCATGCAGAGTCAGGGGTGGTTTTGAATTAAACATTGATTTTAGAAGATGCTCTGTTGCTTTATCTCGCTCAAAATATTTTGTGCAGACCTTGAAACAGAGGTTTTGTCACATTTTGTTCCCCTTTGGCTCCTCATTCTGCTGTAATAGTCTACATGGTGATTAATGGCTTGGATTTTTCCACTGGATGACTATGGGCATGAACATGTTCCAGTTGCTTCACAGGACGGGATGAACTCTTGTCTATCATAGAAACCTCCTTTCTGCGTTATCCCTCATGATGCATCCATTTAACCAATCAGTTGTTACGTACCTGATCTCATAGGGAGCACAAGCCAAAAAGAGGGGGCCTCCTCTGAGTGTGCAAAGATGGGTCACCTTGATCTGACCTTTTTAGCTTTTTCATAAATAAGGCCCTTCAGGTGTCAGACTTCTAAGGCAGAATTTGCTTATGTTTATTAGCCTTGAACCTCGTGGGAGGAAAAGTAAGCAAGGAGAGAAATTTCACCAAGGAAATGTGTTTGTGCCAGTATTTGTGTATGCCAAGCTGGAAACGGCATCCGTGTGGTGTTGAATATGCCAACAGCAAGACTTTATTTTGTAAGATTAAGTTTACTCGTGAAGCCATCCGCCCATAGGCTGGTTTTGAAAATGTAAAACCAGTAATGGTTTTACATTTTCTAAACACACACGCATACAGCCTCTGAGCTTCTTGAAATAGAGGGCTAGATGTAAGTTTTCAAAGAGCCTTGGTGCTGTGTGTGGGTGCTGGTAGGTGCCATGATGGGTGTCCTTGTAGAGATGCCAGGGGCTGCAGCTGGAAACTGCCTTGCTGACACACCTGCTGGTGGGAGTGCCGTTTATTACACACACACATACACACTCATACACTCATGCGCTCCTGGTCTCACATACGCACTTGCTGAAATCAGGCAATGATATTGCATCAGGTCTCGTCTCGCCATGTTGTTGCACATTAGCTTTGTTTTTCCAAATAAATCCAGGAACACTTTGGTCAAAGAGGGGCACTTAAGATGCTGTTGTTGCTGTGTGTGTGTTGTGAGTGCTGTGTGTTTTATGCCCAAACTTGAAATATTCTGCAGTTGATCAATGACATTTAAATAGAACAAGATATATGAGAAAAATGTTTGCGTGTGTGTTTGTGTGTGTGTGCGTGTGTGTGTGTGCTTGTGTGCGTCCGCTCAGGCAGTCACTGTTCATTGAGCTGCAGACTAAAGGCGACAGATCATTGGTTATTGACAGGTTTCAGTCTGACTCACTGCCCGCTTCTTCTCTAAAGGAAGTTTCCCTCTTACAACTTGTCAACCGTCAGCTTCCTTCCTCACTGAGGCCTTTCCACCTTCACTTCTGGTTCTCTCTGCAGCTCACACTCTCACTCTCAATCACGCATCACCTTATGAATGGGTGACAGCCTCAAAGATTTAACCCTTTAGGCACTGGCACACCCCAGTGTCACTAATAACTATGCAGGTGCTTGAAAATAAATTGACACCTTTGCACCCACTTAAATGCAGCCACCT
>CAFUXE010000158.1:594895-607939 GCA_903364295.1 Serranus cabrilla | reverse complement strand
TGGCCCTCGACTTACTGACCGAGCTCCTCTCCTCTTCTCTCTCTGTTCTTACTGTGGTTCCTGGCAGGAGGAGAGTTGGCTGTCGTGGCTCTTTGAGAAGGTTGTGGTCATCATGGTATGCTTCTTTGTCTGCTCCATTGTCAACTCCATGGCCCAGAGCTACAGCAAGCGCAAGCAGCAGGAGAAGTACAAAACGGAGTGAAGGCCGGACGGCGATCGCAGCGCAGCATCAACTTCAGAAGCTCCCACCGTTCCTTTACTCCCGGCTGATACTCTGCCATTAGCCTCCATCTGGTTTCTCTCTTGTTATTGTAGCAACATGTTTACATTGAACTTGGACTTCCATTTACTTGCTTTTGAAGGCTTTGCATTTGGTAGTGATTTCTGCAATTTTTCTCTGTAAGGTAGGTGCTTGTTGGAGTGCGTGTGAGCGAGCTGTTGTGTAGTTCATGTTGGCGCTTTTAGTAGCTCCTGAGCACGTGAGAAGAAGCTGCTGGCAATAATTGTCCTCAGTGAGGCCTTAAGCTGCACTGTTTGTTCCTCCAGAAGAGCATTATTGTCTTATATGTCACTTGAATTCACTTTATATGAATAAGCTAGGATTACCTTTGATTATGTGGCGAGCGTTCCGTTTTTTGTTCAGTAACTTAATAACTTAGTATGTATATTTGCTGGTTTATTAATAAGACATTGTGTATTTATTTCTGTACTGTAGAGTTGTTGTGCAGTATCTGCCGTGGTAGGATGAGACTGTAAATGCCCACTTTAGAGTCATCTTATTTCTATTGTAGAGATCTTCGGTCAGTTGTCGAGATGTTAATGAATGTTTTAAAGTGTTCGTAGTGTTTTAGACAACCAGTTCTTTTGTGTGTTTGCAGTAAAGCTCATCAAGGTACTTTTGGATGAGAAATGATAAATTGCCCATGAATCACCCTGCTGGTCCCTTTGTCTGCCCTTATTGTTCTGCTTCCAGGAAGAGAGCACATGAGTCAGCCCGGGGCTACTTTACCAGATGCAGCCATATATTGAATCAGATCTACGGCTGTGTGTGCGCGTGCCTGTGTGTGAGACGGAGAGCGAGAGGGAGATAGTAGGTTGTGTGTCTGCCACATTTGTTGCTCCCTTTTATCTTTTATGGATTAAAGCAGATTGTGCTGCACTAATAGAGTAGGACTGCCTGGAAGTCTTAGTATAGCTGATCGTGGCTGCTCCTTTAACTTAGACACAGTCTGTGTCATGGTAAGTGTTTTTCTTTGTCTTGCTATTTTTAAAATCCTTTTTTACCTCAGATGAGGACAGCAAGCTCATGTTTGACATTACATGAGCATCTCCTCAAAAAAAAATCAGCAATTTATATGATCATTGCTCATTTTTGCTCCGTGGATAACATCAACTGGCTCTCGGTTTATTCAGTACCTTCTTTTTTTCATAATTGCCCGAGAAATGTGCTATTTTCTTCTCCCTCTCTGTACCGCCGCTGTGCTACGCTGGACTGAGCACAGTGGGCGCTAGAGCAGGCACAAGCAGGAGAGAGAGGAAAAAAACCCTCAAGCGCACAGTGAAAAGCGTCTGTGCCGTTACCTCAGCTGAACCTTCGAATGAACTCGTTGCACTGCCCCAGTCACGGAGCCAGGAGACGAATCACTCGAGTAGATTCAAAACAGAGGGGTACTGTTGAGCGGGCTGAACCCTGCGCTCTGCACCAGCTCTAGTCAGAACATTCACATCTCCTCTTTTCTGCTGTCATGGTAAGTCGGATCAGGATTCCTTTTTTTTTTTTTCATTGTTGTCGTTTCTGTACATGCGTACGTCTCAGGCATGTCCGTCACTCTCTCGGCCTGTCAGATAGCTTATCAGACTGGTGTTGGCTGTTAAGATTGCAAGGCGACAACAGTCTGTAGGCTGTCTGACATTTCGGGCTCTTTCATCTGACCAGCATCCTGTTTTGTCCTCCTTTTGTTACTGTCATTGTCTCAGTTAGCATCAGTTCCCATTTAGAGGTGTGTGCTGCGATGTCACTTCCCTTTTATCCCAACCACTTGTGAAACGTCAGAAACATGGGTTTATTGTTTATTTCCTCCATGCTGACGTCTGTGAGGGTTTTTATGTGGTTTTATGTGGGGAACTGTGTTTTCGCATGTATGCAGATGCAGATGCAGTGATGTCAGTAGTGTTACCTCTGTATATGTGTACGTGTGAGTGTGAGTGAGTTGGCTCTGTCCTCTTGAATTTCCAGAGAATCCAGACAGTACACACCTTATTGCAACACATCACATTGTGACACCCAGTCCTAGGTATGGTACACGCAGTGCTCACCCAGCTCTCCCCTTCCCTTTTACACTTCCCTCTTCTCTTTTACTGAGAACTTTCTTCTATTGCTCAATACTCACTTTTTGTAGGAGGCTGCATTTTATTGGAACAACTCTCTTGAGGGGGTGTTTTTTTAAGGGCCACAAATTGGTAATTATACAAAGCTGAAAATCATTGCTTGACCAGCGGATACTTTTGCCACAAAGCCTCAGTTTTATTTTAGAATTATTTTTTTTCTAGAAAAGAGCAAAAGGGTAAAACTTTTTCCCGGTCATAAAAGCAAAATCATTGGATAACACTGGAATGGCTCGCTGGCTTAGAGAGTGTTTTTCTTGGCAGTTTCAGGATGTCCTGTTCCATAAGGGAGCCCCCTTTTGGCATGCCTGTCTGAATGTGTGTGTGTGTGCATGTTTGTCTAGAAATTCTGTTTATATTTCAATGTGTAAGTGCCTCTATTTCCTTGTCTAATATGTCTGTACCTAATTTGAATGGTTTGTATTTTCCTCTGCTTTGACTATAAATAAAGTCTGTAAAAAAGAGGATTGGTGTTGTGTTCATTATGTGATAAGTCCTGACCACACTGAGCCGGTGTTGACCCTCAGGCCTCCCAAGAATCTCACATGTCAGCCGAGAAAGAGGGTCAAGAAGGATACTGAGTCCATCACAACTCTGATTTCGCCGTCTTATGTTTCACATCCAAATGGTTATCACATTACTGATTTGCTCTCCCCTCACTGACATCATCTCCATTTCAGATTCCAAGTTAAGCCTTCTCTGTGAGCTGTGAATATAGCTACACTTAATGCTCTTGTGACGTATTGAAGACCTATTTAAACTCAACACTCTCACCATGAACTCAAATTTGTTTTTGAAGCAGTAAATGATAATACTGTTAAAACATTGTAAAGTTTTTTGTTGCAGAATTATTCCATTATTTGAAGAAAAAAAAGCATTTGCAAAATGCTAACTGAATTAAATGTGTGTCACTTTCTATTAAATAGGTTATAACAAAATGTAAAATGATATATGTGGATATGCAGGTGAATAGGATAAACATTTCAGATTTAACCATAAAACTTCTCCAGTTGATAATTTACTTTAAGACAGTTATTTTTTGTATTCCAAGTTTAATAAAATCGTATGTTTAAATATGCAAATGAGGCAATATCTAATGTTTGTTTTTGACAAACTTAAGAGAAATCTACAGACGCAAATAGACAAAGTGTAGTAAAATAAACACCTCACTTGGATGTTTTCTTTCCACTGGGCTTAAAGAAGATGTTGTTGAAGCATAGAAGCACAAAATCCTGCGCATGACAAATGCAGTATTTGACTTGTCGTGTATATTGTATTTTGATTTGTGTATGTTTAACCTCAGATCAGGTTTATGTGGCTATGAAGTGAAAAAAATAAAACCTGACATCAGTGTATGTGATTAACGTGTGATCCTGTGTCCTGAGGTCAGATGTGTGACCTGTGCAGAGAGACCCCTGATGAGAGAAGTCCTGTTCCCAGAGCAGCCACACCCTGAGCACCATGAAGACGACTATTTCCACCCACCGCGCCCCACCCCACCCTGCCCCTGGGCTCCGGCTCAAAACCCAACATGCAAATCCTGCCTGTCCAAACAGGCTGGGGGACTCATATTCAAATAATGACACAGCTTTTGTCCTTCCTCTCTTTCTGTCTCTCGTCTCTCCATATGCTCCACATATACTACAGTTGATCTGGTGGCGCTGGTTTAATTTCTGGCACATTGACCCTCCCACCAACCCCCCCCACACCCACCACCTCCCTCGCTGTCTCTCACTCTGGCGTTTTTTTCCCCTCCCTGTCAGCAGGCTAACCACCGAGGGATGCTGAAATATCACTGACTTCATCCACCACCCACCCACCCGCAAGCCCACTCTGCATTTGGTTATCCACTTAGTTCCTTTCACACTCTGTCTCATTACATTATGCTGGCCAAGTGGATTTTTTTCTTTTCCTTTTTTATTCAAAATCACATTAAGGTCCTTTGTTTTTGTGAGTAGCAGTCAGGGGGTCATATCGGACCACAGTGAAGTGAGCAGGCAGAACCAATGGTGAAGAGAAAGATGCTGCCCGAAGGAAAATACCATTTACAGTGTTTGTTCAAAGTCTTTAAAGTTTGCAAAATGCTTCGGTTGCTTAGGCTGTTGTGTTTTCAAGGTTAGGAATATAATTGAATTTGAATAGAATTTGTAATGCTTGATTTTCAACCTAATCTGGTGTTTCATCTACACAGTCACTCATTTAAACCAAAACAATTTAAATTATTTAAATTAAACAATCCTGTGATCAGATTTATTTGTTGTCTCCTGGAGTCTCAACACTAAACACGCATAAATAATCATCAAAACGTACAATCAAAGTTAATTTGAACAGATGCTGAAACAAATGAAAGAATTCTGTAAACTTTATTTGTTGCAGTTGCATTTATAGCAACAATTTAGATGTAATTATATAGGGTTAGAAAGCCTGGAAATCCTTAGTTTTTAGGTACCTTGAAAGTTCTTGAATTTTGCTAAAATAAAGCTCTACAAACACTGAATTTATGTGTGCCTCACCCAGGATTACCCAGTGTTTTCTTTGTGGAACACACCATTATTAGGATGAGAATTAATACAGCAGCATACAGTTTGATATGCAGTATTGAATGAATAATTTAAATAAAACAGTAAAATAAGGAGGAGCATACCAAAATAAATGTCAGCTTTACAACCCATATTCCTAAAAGGTTGGGACACTGTGTAAAGCATAAACAGACTGCATCATATTCAGAAAGAGTGCATATATTTACACAAAGTGTATCACTATAAACATATTTAATTTTTTTCTGTATTCAATCTAACGTAGGTCGAACAGTTCCAAATGATCATTTTCTGTTTTACTTTTGTTTTTCACAGCGGCCCAACTGTTTGAGAACCAGGATGTACCGGTAACTGCGTGATATCTCTTTATACACACATGTTTATTTGTGCACACACACATCATAACTGTGGTTAGTGTAAAGCCCCAGCTCCAAAAGCCTTTGTTTCTTTTATTGTGGCTTCAGCATGCCAAGATCAAACAAGCTTATCAGCGTCTTCTGACTCTTCATAATTCACTCCATCTGAGAGGAGAGATATTATTGCTCTCATTTGAATCAGATCACAAGGTCGATTCAGAGAGATTGAGTGTCTGACTGAACTTATCAACAGGCACTTGGCTGGCCTCTGTTGTTGTGTGATTTACAATGATTTAAATATATTATTCAAACAGTGACTATCTAATGATGAACTGTTTCTCAGATTGAATTTGACACAACAAAACACATCTCCCTGCGCTGCGTTTCATGAAATTATGTGTGGGTATTTTAACAGAGCATAGTTAGGCAGGAGCATCTGCTGTTCCTGCCCACACAGTGCCAACATGGCAGACAGCCTAATGGCTGCTGCCAGGTGGCAATGCCAGGGCACCGTGACGAAACACACATCTGTAGCTCTTCCGCCTGTCTTTTTCTCAAGGAGTTAACACTCTGATCCAGGTCAGGCTGTGTATCTGTACTTAAAGACAGTTAAAGAATGATACAACAGCAACATAAATCAAGGTGTAGTTGAATTAGCAGTTGAAAGTTGTGAGGAAATATCTTTGACTAAACTTTTTGTCCAAACACAATTTTGGTTCTGTGCTACATTCACAAATAACCAGAATCTTTTTCTCTTTATCTCTTTATACAGTTACGTGTCATAACAGGACAGAGAGGAGTCACAGACCTACATAATAGCTCATCATGCTTCGCCTACACTTTGTGTCCCAGAAGTTATTTCCGAGAAAACTGCGTCAATCAGGTGTGTCATAAATACACAGGGGACGCAACTGCTGTAGTAAGACTAGAAAGCACAATAAAGCGGCAGCATGCCTGAGAGCAGAGTGGGCGTAAAATTTGAGAAATGTACCTTGCACTCCAACACACACACACAGAGTCAGAAGCTAGGCTTTGATGTGAGAGGACGTCACTGAGTAAACCTTTGGAATGCCTGACAGTATGGACTCTCCTCCGCAGCAGCAGATTTTATCCTCAGGCGCTGAGTGCAGCTTAAGCACAGCTTTACATGTCAATGCAGGTTTCTGTGTCATGACATGATGCCATCTCAAAAATATTACTCAGGAATGTCTCACACTGCCTTCCAAGCATACCAGTGCTGGGAATGTGCGATCTGCCCTTTCTGTTGGATATGTAAATTTAGCAACCCTACTATTAAGTGGAAAAGCTACCAATAGGTGCACAGTCAGTCAAAGGCTTAAAGGTGCGCTGGAGACATGTAGGACACCTTCATTTACTGAATGCAGCTTCAGTTAAATAGAACCATATCCTGCTGGTGTATTGGTGTGTAATAATGTAATCATTTCCTGAAAATATGAAAAGTAATATAGAAAGTTAAAATGTGCTCCACTTCTACCAGATGTGACATTAAAATGCTACTTACATTTAAAACATCAATATTAAATTTTTTTATAAATATGATATATATTCAATATAATAATCATATAATAGAAGTCAAAAGTTCAGACACACCTTCTCATTCAATGTTTTTCTTTATTTTCATTATTTTCAACACTGTAGATTAATACTGAAGACACCACTTTTATGAAAGGATAAATATGGAATTATGTAGTAAAAAAACAATCAGAATGTTCCATATTCTAGATTATTTGAGGTAGCCACCTTTTGCTTTTATATGACAGCTTCATGAGGTGGATACTTTGAAGAATCTAAATTATAAAATATATTCTGGTTCGATTTTTTTGAAACATGAATCTGCATCTGCATGTAGAAAATAATTTAAAAATAAAGAAAAACCATTTAATGAAAAGGTGTGTCCAAACATTTCACTGGTACTGTATAAATGTGTACCTCTCTGAGAGGGACTATTCTGCAAGCAACTACAATTTGCTGTTAAAACTTTTACTGAAATAAATTCTTGAATGTACGACTTTAATTTGCAACACAGTTTTACATACTTGCTACTTTTGCTTAAGATCTGAGCGCATTTTCCACCACTGCCTATAATGTGACCTGTAGAGTAATAATTGTCCTGTCTGAGACTGCAATAAACCTTTTACCAATAATACCAATAATATATTTTTAAGTTGTTAGCCATCAAAATAATTATATTATTAGTTTTGAAGAAAAATAGACCCATTATAGATAAAAATGTTACAATACAAAATTAATATTACAATATTTGCAATATCAGTCAGGACATTTTATTACATTATTGGTCAAGTTGCTACATTATTGGGTTTAATAACATTTGAAATCAAGTGAAATTACATTTTCAGGATATGATGGGAGCTACAGGAAGGATATCTTATCCTAATGCCATGAGTCACCAATTAAACCTAAGCTGCATGTTTTAGGACTGTGGGAGGAAGCCGGAGTGCCCGGAGAGAACCCACGCACACACGGGGAGAACATGCAAACTCCACACTGAAGGGCCGCAGGCCGGGATCAAACCAGCAACCCTCTTGCTGTGAGTCAAGTGTGCTAACCACTACACCACCGCGTGTCCCGTCAAAGGCACAAGATTGACATTTGAGGAAACGTGCCCATTAGTCGTTTTTTTTGAGGGTTGGATGATCTGTTGAATGATACAGGAGCTGTTTAATTCCTTCAAAAGCAAAGCCAGTAAATAACTTCTTTCTAGATTTAACATTTTGCTCTGACGTAGAAGAAAATACAGACAGAAAGTTATAACACACAGTATCCTCTATGTCTTTATACAGGCATCAAAAACATATGACATTACTATAACCAACCCAAGCGCTCAGCCTTTATGGCCTCGCAATCAGAGCTAATTTTAGCCTTGTCCACATACTCTGCATGAGGTCTGTTTACCGCATGCAGCGTGGTTGTATGCAGCATGCCCATCAACGTGCTGCAAACAACCACAAAGAGCAAACAAAACCAGACACATCCATGCCCGACTACACAACAAACACAGTGTGCTCCCAGCTCATCTGGACCAGCTTTACTGCATCCTTATTCCACAAAAGGACTTTTACTGCCTCACCTGAGTCCCTGAAATACTTTATCTGTTATAATCACCATGCCTTTCCTGTGCCTCCACAGAAACAACATGCTTTTAATACCAACAGGGGGCACGTCTCGGCTTATTATTCCCACACCAACAGGATTTTACAAAAATCTTTCTGGAAGTTTTTTATTATAAAGTTTCACCCAGTACTCATTTCCTAATCCGTATTTGGGGGTAAATTACATTTCTGAAGGGAAAGTAAACATTCATATCATTACCACTGTTTTTATGTTTACCAGACTTCTGAACTTTGTCAGGAAAAGAAAATTGAGAAAATGTTAGTCATGAAAAAATAGACATGTTATAGTTACGGCCATTTATTTTATTCTTATAACTATCTTTGAATAGACCTAACCATGTACCTTTTCCCCTAACCTTAAACAAGTGGATTTCTTGCCTCAACATAACCGAACTGCAACCATTTCACATTTTAAATGTGTTAAAAACAGTGACTGTGACATTTAGGTATGAGGACGCATTGATGTCCTGCCAACAGTCGGGGCACTTTTTTTGAAAACACTAGGAGGAATTATTGGATGTCTTTGCTCTTTTTGTCATGCGAGCGCTAAAAACAACTATCAACTCGAAAATAAAAAATAACACAGCACACTGTCTAATAAATACGATGGCCAGAAGAGGGCTCCACCATAATACACGTTGAACCAGCAGCCCATTGAATAAGCTGATAACAACCCACTGGACCTACTAGAAGGCAGAATTGGCCAGCACTTATGTGATGATAACCGGTGATGAACACCCATTCAATAGTGTGACAAGGACCGAATCAGCTGCATTGTGACACTTTAGACCTTTTAATTATTGTGTGCTGTTTAATAGTTCCGACCAGAGCCAAAATCCAACAAAACTCATCTGATGTTTATATATTCTGACTGACCCCGTGAGACCAGTGACCCTTTTCACAAAATAAACATAATATGCAAAGGTTATAGGGACTACTTTACCAGATGCTTATATCTGGCTTTCAAAACTAACTTTTCAGCCCATAATCTCTCCTGGAAAGTACTCTCCTCCCCGCCTCCAGTGTGTTCCAGTACATTTTGCTGCCTGTTTTTCACTAGATGTTACGGTTGAATCCCAGCTCTGATCAGATAACGTACTCATCCATTGTGATAATTAGTGTCAGTTACAGGTTGCTGGACAGTTAAATGAGAGCACCTGCCATTTTAACAGCTTCATAGACTTTACAGGGCAACTGATCATCATAAAAACTGATTATGGTGCCGTTTTAATGAAGTTCTTGGTACTTATTATTCCCATAAAAAACATTCACATTACATAAGTCTGTGTCCTGCAGTAAACACGAGCAGGCGTATGCATTCAAGAAAAAAAATAAAGAAATCACATCAAGACGCTGACAGCTTTCAACCTCCGGTTTAAATTAATGGCCTTCCATATTGACAAAGTCCAAACATGAGAACACAGCGCAGTCGGTGGATATGCAAAGTGATTTTGAATGAACACAATGCCGACCTCAAGTCATCACACAGACCCACAACAGAGCTCTGAGACTTTCTAACAGTGTCTAGTCTGTTCTTTTGTAAACATAAACAAAGCTAAACAAAACAGAGAACACACACAGAAAACATATTTTGTTACCGAGTGCAGCTGGTTTTGATCACCGGGCAATCAAAGTAAAACAAACTATGAGATGGAATTGAGGCGCGTTGGGAGCACCGCTGCCCTGCAGGGGGCCCGTCCTCAGCCTGCAGGGAGAGAGGTTTCAGGCAGACCCCCACAATAAAAGAAGCTGTGGTGAAGACTGACCTTTTAGCTCCTGGACTGCCAACATAGTGGGAATTTCATCTATAATCATTGTCACTTTTACTAAATTATAGTGGAGATCAAATGCTTTAACCATTCAAAGACTCTTTAAAGAAAAAATGCCATCAATTGTTATGTGGTGCTGCAGCTGGGAATGCCCTGCCGACTGCTTTCACATCAGCTGGACTGAAGGAACAAGCAGCAGGAAGGGACTGATGAAGATTACATTTATTTATTACGCACTTCCAACGGGCTTTCCTGTTTACCCCATTATCATAATGAGTAATAACACCCTTATGTTCACAAAACAACTGAATTAAAGAGGGAGACATATTGTGAAAATCCTACAGATGAACTGTTTCATGATATTTAGAGCTTTGTTTTTGTCCCAGCCACTCATCTGTTATTTCATATGACTGTGTCCTATCTGTACTGAATTAACGTTTTTTATAGTCACCCTTTACTCAAAAATGTGTTTTGCTTGTTTGTATTTTACTGTGCACAATAGTGCAGTGCAGAGTTTCACACTAAAAGGCTGTTTTTACAAACTTTCAAAAGCGGGGGAGTTTCTCTGTAGTCACCTTAAAGTATGGAAGCCCTGACAGACAAATGGGAAAAACATTGGGTGATCTATGTTTTAATTCGGATATAAATTGCTTTATCTCCTGTGTTCATGACTTAAGCCATGTAAAAAATATGCTTGGATAATATCCCTTAATTTTTTCAATTTGTGAAACAGGTGTAAAAAAATTTGGGCAGGTGAATTTTCTTGTCATGATCATTATTTAAAGGCTTACTTATTTCAGCTGGAGTGCACCACTATGTTCTAAACAGGGCTGAATGATGAATGTTTTTCTTAATGGCAGACTAGCGCAAATGAAAATGAATTGAGAGTAATGTTACACAATTTACTAACACACATGATATGTACATTGTGTTTAGGGTACATGGGTGAAATTAAAACTGACCCGGAAGAATGTGCTGCATTAACATTCAGTCACTGAAATAAATGTAATAGCTTTTTTAATCATTATTTTTGTGTTTAATAATGCGCTGTATGGCTCAGTGTATGGAAGTGACTGGGATCATTATTTTAAATGTAAGAGCTTTTCTGAATTGCTTTTTATTCTCTGAAACATAGAATTGAACTGAATAGATTGGCCCCATTGTCGCTGATATTTGAGTTAGTATCAGCCTGATATCCAATATCATCCCTAAGCATCCCTAATAATAAGACAAAAGTAACTGTTCACTATTAATATCTCTTTTCAATTCTAAACCCTGAGCTCATTTTAAAAAGGTGCATTTCGATCATTCTCACAAAAGTACAAAGAACAGAAGCAAGAGCTTAATTGGGGAGTGTGAAGAGCTCTGAAATACAGTGAGATAAAAATGAAAAAAAAAAGATCAGTTACACTGTCCAGCCTTACTGATGCTCCTGTGTGTGTCTCTGTGTGAGGCATGACTTAACAAGGACGTTCACGTCATGCACACTCTACTCCATCATGTAGTGGTTTTATTACATTTGTATTGTTCTACATTGCTGCATTGTGTTTCAATGACTGAACTCCAGAGCTACATCTAGATGAAGTTGTAAACCACAAGTGGGAGTAACCAGACTTGACAGAATAAAACCATCACGTTTAAGGATATATACATTTTGTCAGGATCTTAGATGGACTACAATTAATAGCTACACTGGCAGATATTTGGATGAATGAAAAAGGGCTCTCACACCCTGAAAATAATTTCCTTTTCCTCGCTGCCACCTACTGGTAAGAGAAGGCTGCTGAGCCAGACCCTGTAGTGAATTACAGGGATATAATGTGATTATGGCTGGGTGGAACCCACTACTGCGTGAGACTTAACCCTTTACAGTGCATAGCCCAAAATAGGTCTTTAGTCAAGAATTAACTCATCACAGTATGGAAATAACATGTGTTACTAATTATAATAATAATGTATCTGTTCTGTCGAGTGTCCCAATAAACCAGCGCGCAGAGAACCAGCATGCACAATGGCAAGACCGCAGATCTAAATGGCTAATTGGAATGCATCCATCATTCATTTTGGTTTGTTATAAACCTGTGCTTTTCCTGCTGTGACATGTCAAAAATGATTCCCGGAAAATTTGGAAAAGTAGTGCAGCTGGTTGTTCAGGATTTTGGATAAACTCAAAAAGATCCATTCAAACCAGTCTGATCAAAAAATACTGCAGAATTTACATTAATATATTTCATTCTAATAACAAAAAACACCTTGATTAATATATTTTGCTGCTGTTGTTCTGTGCCCAAAATACGATACCAAAAAAACAGTTAGGATGTGCTAAGCATCTGGAGATTAATTTCAACAAATTGTTTGGTCTAACTATATAAAATGTCAACAAATAGTAACAAAAAAGAAAGAAAGAAAGAAAGAAATACAGAAAGAAAGAAAGAAAGAAAGAAAGAAAGAAAGAAAGAAAGAAAGAAAAAGAAAAGAAAAGCCTATCATAACAGAAAAAGCACTGTTAATGCGCATCGTTACTAATGCACTGATGTAAAAGCAATATTTTACTGTTGTAGTTGGTAAGGTGGAGCTAATTATTTTGTAACTATTTTGCAAAGGACGTCCATTAATGCATATTCTTCTAAAATTACTATTATGGATAAATCTTGATTATTTTCTTGACGGATTGGTTTATAAAATTTCTCAATATAGTTGCACACATAATTTCCACTGTTGGGTCCTTTAATTTATATGAAAAACATTTTTATCAGCTCTATCTATGTTTTAATGCAAAATCCCAATTTGTAAAATTACTACTTACTGAAGTTGCCAGAAAATTGTAGCGAAGTAAAAAAAAAAA
>CAFUXE010000158.1:569511-593449 GCA_903364295.1 Serranus cabrilla | reverse complement strand
AAAAAGTTTGTCGTACTTGATAACTTGAACCGAATTAACTAGGCTAAACTGGTTAGCTCTGGAATAAACTAATTAACGCTTATGGTGAAAAAAACAAAACAAACAAACAATGTACGTCTATTATATATCCACAAATACGCTTATGTTGCCTGGTAATAACAGTTCTGTGCTTATTGTTTTCAGGGCCAGCTCAGTGAATACATGGACCAGTGCAGTGGCTTTGAATTGTAAGTACAAGCAGAACTGTACTGTGCTGTACTGTCACTGGGGCTTAAAGGGGCAACACGGTCACATGCTTTTATTTTAATGACTGGATGTGATCGCAAGTTGTGAATAGTTAGTGCTTTAATATCTTACATGGGAATGTTTTTTAATTTAATCTAGCTATAGTATAAGTACTAACCAAACATAAGCTTTTGTTTATGTTTTTAATCATACTGACAATCCACAATACATTAGAGGTGGGTGGTAACTTAAAGGGAAATCTAACAGATGATTTGTTGGATGGAGAGTGAGCTGTAACACTGGTCTTAGTTTGTCACCAATCCACATGGATCCAGTAATAATGTATATGATCTTGTAAAGGGTCTCTTAAGGCAGAAATGATCAGATTGGTTGTCACTGCAATAATGTGGATCTATGTTTTGGCCTCACATTGATAATCCTAATGTGTGTCTTTAAAATTGTGTTTTTTCATGTATTTTCTTTATGTTTTGTTTTGCCAGTAACATGGATGACTGTGAGAAGTTTGAAATTTCAGAGAACAGCGTGAACAAGGGAACAGAGCAGATCAGGCCTGAATGCTTTGAGCTGCTGAAAGTTTTGGGAAAAGGTGGCTATGGAAAGGTGAGGCATGAAAATGTACACACATTGGCGTGCACAGACTTTTTGATGGGCAGGGGCGAAAAGAAAGAAAGGGCACATATAGCGCATTCTCGTCACTGAAAAGGGCACTTTAGAGCGCATTTTGCCTCACAACAGGGCACATTTAGGGCAGTTTTGCCCCCAAAGAGGGCACTTTGGAACGTTTTTCAGCAATTGGGCCATGAGGGGGGCGATTCGCACACCCCTGTGTACACATGTAAGAATTTCACTCCTCCTGCATTTTTGAATATGACTTGTATTTTGTATTTTGATTGTCCAAGCCATATGTTCTATATGCAGAGCTGTAGAATTGGGTGTTGAATTGTCAGTGGGCGCTATATGTTTCCTGTGTCCTTTGATTCAGTGTAGACTGAGTTCTTAAAATTGAGGAAAATACCACTTTGGCTCTGGACCTGCCATCACATTGCCAGTAATTGGAGGAGGATTGTAATTTTATTAAAAATTCCAATGGGTGGGGACTGTTTTTAACAATGAAGCTGGAAATTGATTTTCCATGCTAAAAATCTCAGTATTTTTTGTTTTCAACAACCTTTCAAATCCCCTGAGATATGTTTACAGTGTCTTAAAGCTGTGGGGAAACATCCTGCGGCACCCTTTAAATGTAAGCTCTGGTATCCTAGAACCATATCCGTTACCCATATCGGCATAATACAGAGCTGTTATCACCTGCACCACCCTGTATCTAATCATATACTCAGAGAGATTTGAAAATCTGTCTTGGTCTTATGGTCATATTTTGGTGTAAACCTTATGTTATTTTGGTACCAAACCGTAAAGCTCTGGAAATTTTCTGACGTTCTCATTTCTAAGCCTGACAATGAAAGTGCACATCGGTTATTTTGGAAACACTTTTCACTCAGCAAGCAGATGCATGACTTACTCTTTCTTGAAGTGGTTTTGTGTCTGATGACTAAGAAGTCCTTTTCTGCAGCTTTGGAAATTCTCGGCATCATAAAGTAATTAAATTTTTGTGAAATAGTCATTTGTTTTGATATTCTTCTGTAGTTACAGAATATATTTTGGCACATAATCAAAGTGGCCTGAAAATTGAGAGCAAATAGTTGTTTGAGAATTGCACGGGTATACAGAAAACATGTACTCCCCGGTCACACTGTAGTCACAATAATAAAAGGATTCACATGAAGGCAGTGACCTTTGTTAAATCATCACTAAAGTGAATACACATTATGCACGATAACAGCTTCTGAACGTCATTACAGTGCTTAAAAATGCCTTTTTCATTTGTCCCCGATAATTTTTCTGAATGTCCCCAGCATGACAGTGTATTTTTCACACTGTAATTGAGACATAGAAGAAAATATCTGGTCTACATAGACAAAGAGTATTGCTAGGGTATCTGTAGGTCTTGAGTCTTAAAAGCTTTAGAAGGTATGGAAAAGTCTTAAATTACATCTACAGAAACCACTTAAATATATTCTCTTTCCAGCTGCAGGCAGTAATGTAAGTAATAAAATGTTTTTGTATCCGGTTGTGCGCTGTTGGGAGAAATTAGCACCTATTAAGTGGGATCATTGTAACATTGAATTGTGCTTTATGAGGCTGTCCAATACATAAGATATATATATATATATGGGTAACTTGCTCCTTGCGAGTTCATTCTCTCATAATCAGCAAGTGCTGACTTTAGCAAAAATGTAATTAATAATTTGGTAAACCAAACCCTCCACTTTCTGCTGCCTATCTGGGTCCATGTCACATTAATTATTGATAAAATAAAATATATCATGTATTGGTTAATAATAGACTCTACTGGTTTTCCATAATATTTTCATACTCTGGTGTTAACATGTATTCTATGTACTATTGTAAATTTGATCTGGTGAACCTTGCAGAAAGTTGTGTATATGTCAATGGATTTTGCTTGATGTGATTTATGATATTTCTACAGGTGTTTCAAGTTCGGAAGGTATCAGGTTCCACCTCTGGGAAGATATTTGCCATGAAGGTCTTGAAGAAGGTGAGTATCTGCCTGTTTCAGGCTTGACTGAAGGTTTTAATATTATTTGATTTAGAGAGTAACTCAGTTATACTCATTGTTCTAAAAACCCATAAAGCTATGTCCAACTGCCCCCTAGCGTCCATCCTGAACAGTGTCGTGTAGAGTGGTAGGGATAGCGTCTGCTTAATCTTATTCTAATCCATATGTAAGCAAACTCAAGTAATCTACATCTATGGAGAACTGGCATCTGAACTGTTCTGTTGACTCATAGGACCGACGCTGCTCAACTGAGTATAGTGTTTCACAGACTGTATGTCACTGTGTGCCTTTTGGTGACATGCTGGTGCAGTCAGCTATGAAACCAGAGGCTGAGGGCAGACCACCCAAAATAATGGCAGTAGGCTTTTTTTCCCATGAAACCTCAGATTTGCTGCTTCTGTTCAGCTTGGCCTCCTCTCTGCAGCTGACACTGAGCTGGTGCCAGACTTTGCTTGAAAAGCCAGCTCATATTCCCCGAAGCCTGAGGTTTCGGTTAATGACTGTGTTTATTGGCTTAATGAGACTCGACTGTAGCTACCAACCTGGTGTCCCTGTTCCTGCGCTGCCTCTGCAGCTGATGTTGAAGCTTTGACACTAAGCTAATGGGGTTAAAGTTATTGCCTGAATAGTTTCACAGCCTGACACTCTTTTCGGTCCCTTGCCAGGCCATGATTGTGCGTAATGCGAAGGACACCGCGCACACCAAAGCTGAGAGGAATATTCTGGAGGAGGTGAAGCACCCTTTCATTGTGGACCTCATCTATGCCTTCCAGACCGGAGGGAAGCTGTACCTTATCCTGGAGTATCTGAGCGGTGAGCATAATAAACACACACAACACAACACCGAACACAAATCCCTACACTCTTCATTGTCAGAAATGCTTTTGATAATTATTATGAGCATGGGATCTTGGTTAGACATTTTTCTCTTTAATAAAGTGGGAACATTCCTTTTCATTTCCACTGTGAATCCATTTAACTGACTGTGCTGACTGCAGGAGGGGAGCTGTTTATGCAACTGGAAAGAGAGGGCATCTTCATGGAAGACACAGCATGGTGAGTGAGTTTGTCTTAACCATGTGGGCAGGAATAACATTAGCCTTTAGCTCTCCTCAGACTCACTTACAGTGTTTCTGGTCAACTTTATTCTGACAAATTCAATTTAAACAAGTTTTTTTTAAACAATCCTGTTTCAGGATGTTATGCTTAAACATGTCAAATCTAAATTCATTTGAATCTTTTCATCCTCTTTGCCACTCATGTCGTATGTTTGTACACATTGTAAAGGCCACCCCCCATTATTTGCAATATAAGAATATTTCCAAATGACAACAAAATCTTAAACACCCGCTGCCAGTCGTCTCTTAGTTTTTTTTTTTTTTTGCTGACTCATGATGTGGTTGTGTTTTCTGTCGACCTCTTTTGATGAGCCTCTTAAGTTGGCACACAGAAAACCCAATTGCAATGCTGAAAATTCGTAAAAATTTTGAGATATCTTGTTGCGCCCTCCACTGCAATGCTATCGTGATTTTTTCAACTGGATCATTGGCACCACCTAATGCAGTGAGTCAGCTCCTACCAACCAGTGGCAGTGGATGGATACAAGCATTTATTTGAATTTTCTTTTGACAATTTACTCAAATCGGTTAAAATTCACAATACATTTGGATGTAAAGTTGGCTCTTGTGATCTGTTGTCTCTGGTATGCTAATGCTAGCAATTAAATGAATGGTTGTAAAGAGACAGCAGGTGCTGGGCTTCTGACAGCAGTACACTTATATATTCTAGCCTTCACATCCCATCATGAGGACACATGTAGCCAGTAACAAGAAAATAGTTGGAAGCATTCAGTTTTACAAAACAGGCAGATACATGACACTGTTCGTGAAGCGGTGTGAGGGTCACTTTGAACAGGGACAAAACACATGCAGTACCTGCTGTTGTTTCATAAACACAGCCTGTAGATGAAAACGGTGATTACATGAACCAAGCTGCTGAACAAATAAGGGTGTAATATTCCTAGAAAAACCTTCACCGGAGATCACTGAGAAGCATTTAAACATTTCCTTTGTAGAAGAAATATATATACACATAATGATATAATTAGCGATCGATGATGAACTTGTTATTAAAATTTAAAGCTGAATTGGAGTCATTGATCTTGCTTTTTTTCTGTTTACAGTTTCTACCTGGCTGAGATCTCGATGGCGCTGGGTCACCTTCACCAGAAAGGCATCATCTATAGAGACCTGAAGCCTGAGAACATCATGCTCAACAACAACGGTACACAAACCTCAAGTGTCCCTCACAACAAAAGGCAGATTAGAAAAACTTGAACCCACAAACACGACGTCCTTTCCTTTTGTTCCCAGATTGAATTCTTTCTCTGGGTAATCCGATGCTTAGTCTCTTGTTGTTTTTTTTAGTGTAGCTTATCTCGTGTTCATGGTTTGATTCTGTTCTTCTAGGACATGTGAAGTTGACAGACTTTGGTCTATGCAAAGAATCGATCCACGACGGAACAGTCACCCACACCTTCTGTGGCACCATCGAATACATGTATGTGACACAACCACCATGCAGATTCAGTCCTGTAGACATATGCACATTCATCTAGCTCATTCTCTTCTCCATCCTCAGGGCTCCAGAGATCCTCATGAGGAGTGGACATAACCGAGCAGTGGACTGGTGGAGTTTGGGAGCTCTCATGTATGACATGCTGACAGGAGCAGTAAGTGCACTCCAATCCATCCAATAGCAGCATTGCTGAAGATAGAAAACTGAACGGTAAGTTCAGGAGGAAGCATTTGCTAACATGTTTCTGTCCTGCTGATTTTCCGTAGCCTCCATTCACTGGTGAAAACCGAAAGAAGACAATTGACAAAATCTTGAAATGCAAACTCAGCCTTCCACCTTACCTCACACAAGAAGCCAGGGACCTCTTGAAAAAGGTGAGCAGTAAAAGCCTTACTTCTTCCTCACGCTTCACTGGATGTGTTGTCTCTGCTGAAACATTTTTAGCAGCTGAAAAATAAAGTGAATCAAACGTTTTGTTTCTTTCAGCTGCTGAAACGAAATGCCTCACTGCGACTCGGGGCTGGACCAGGAGATGCTGCTGAGGTCCAGGTATATAAATCTATCGACTGTAAAGTCATAATTATACCATTATATTAAAACAATAACTCTGAAGGTGAGAATGCTTTTTGGAAACCTTGTACTGGTCATCAAAATATAACATCCCTGCTGCTGTCATTGTATTTCCAAGGCCCACCCATTCTTCCGGCATATAAATTGGGACGACCTCCTTGCTCGCAAAGTAGAGCCTCCATTTAAACCATACCTGGTGAGTTTATTTTTATCACGCAGCGGCGTCCTCTGTGACCTGTCCCCTGTCCCTGCAAGATGATTAACTGACCTGCTTCTTTTGGCAGCAATCGGCTGATGACGTCAGCCAGTTTGACTCCAAGTTCACCAGCCAGACTCCAGTGGACAGCCCCGACGACTCCACACTCAGCGAAAGTGCCAATCAAGTCTTCCTGGTGGGTAACAAGCCGTACCTCCCGTCAAACAGCGGACCTGTCTGCCTTTGTGTCTCAGAGGACTGAGTCTCTGGAGTTCTTTATAACTTATGGATTGGATCCATGGTCAGACACACAAAAATAACACGACTCAACAGACTGAAATAGAATACCTTTACATTTGTATTATGTGACTCACAATGTGTCTGACGTTTAAGAACTTTATGTTTTGAGTCATTTTAATATTTAAATAAACTAAAGTTCTAAAACCCTAAATACAACCTTTGGACTGGGTATTTAAAGGAGAGACAGAGGGTTTTTAATAGAACACTGGGGCTTTTCCTCCAGCCCTTTTTATGTTTTCTGTCTGCAAACAAACAAAGGCCAGCTCTGGACATAATGTTTTTTTTATTTCCTTTTCAACAAGTAGGTCTTACGAGAACCGGTTAATGCATCCCAGCTGGTGTAGTCCTGTTGGTTTTACTGGAAGCTTCACTCACTGTTCCACCACATTGCATGATAGGGTTTACTCAGCGTCTCATTGCTCATCATCAGCTGTGGGTTGTTTTTGGAAAGATGGTCTTTGAAGAGGTGGACTCAGATGTCTTTCTGTGTTTTTGTCCCTCACCCACCGTCCCTCCCCAGGGCTTCACATATGTAGCCCCGTCTGTGCTGGAAAACGTCAAAGAGAAGTTCTCTTTCGAGCCAAAAGTGCGATCACCACGGAAGTTCCCAGGAAGCCCGAGAACACCTGTGAGGTAACAGCAAGTTGCTTTTGTCTCTGGTTCCAATGAATTTCTTGTTAGTTTGTGCCACATCAGTAACTCATTTGCTGAGTAGGAATCAGATGTGTAAGTCTTATGTTGAACTTTATTAAGAGGAAGATAAAGGAGTCTAGCTTGTCAGGCAGATTAAGGAAATTGATAAACTGCTGACTATAACAGATGTTGGGACGCTGTGAAAAACACTATAAAAACACTTTGTTTTATTTATGTTTTACACAGCGTCCAAACATTTTTTGAGTCAGAGTTCCGTTTGAACAATGATCTCTGTTGAAATTATTCCTCTGTCAAACCCAGCTGCATTCACACTTGTCCTATGGAGGTTTTTGGCCCTCATATTATTTTCCCTCTGAATAATCACACATAACATAAAGCTGTGTGCAGCACCTTGCCCAATGAGATGGTTGCTGGTTCCCAGAAATAATTGGCAAAAAAGAGGCTTTGCACAGTAATTACCTCCCATTTAAAGGAGTTACTTCTGTTTCTGTCCTTCAAACAGGAGCTATTTTTCCTTTCCTTTTTTTCTTTTTTCACTTGCATCACAGACAATAGTGTCTCACACCTTACTCTTCCACAGCCCGGTGAAGTTCGTCAGTGGGGACTGCTGGCCGAGGGGAGCCACACTGACGGGCAGCGCGGTGGAACAACCCATGGAGGTGTCAGCAGTGGAGCAGATGGACACGAGCAGCAGTGGCGCTTCCGAGGCCTCTGCGCCACTTCCCATCAGGCACCCTTCAGGCATCAATGCAGGACCCTACAAAAAGCAGGCCTACCCCATGAACTCCAAGCGGCCCGAACATCTACGGATGAACCTATGACACTCGGCTCGCCTACAAACATTAGGACTCTTCCAATTCCTCATATCCTCTTCCCCTTTTGTTGTTTTCTTTAAAGAGACTTGTAGATTTCCTTTTCTTTTAAACTGACTGACAGTCAGTGCTGATCACCAGCTCTTCCAGCAGCGCCTTCCCATCTCTCCTCAGCCTGACGCGGCTGAAGTACAGTAGACATGTGGTCAGTTGTGTGAGAGAGGTGCTCTTGAATGAAAGTTGATTTGCTTGTTGCTTGGGTAATGCCTGCTGATGAGTGGGCTGAGGTGGTTTTGGTGTACTCAGCTGGCATTATCATATGATTTAATGGTGCTTTTATCAAGTCTGGACAATGTTACTTTTAGTGTTAACGAAACTGTCACACTGAGAGAGTGTAGTTACAAGGGGCATTTATTTCTTCCCTCAATATGCCAGGCATTTAGTTTGTTTTACGGTCACCTTGTGATAAGAACTTGCAGGTCACACTGTCAGTAGGTAGAATTATCAGACAACAATTCCACAATGAACACAGTATTCCTTTTATGTTTGAGGAAACAATCACATTGCCTTTGTCACTGGAGCGTGTGGTCAGGAGTTAGGTGGAGCACTATTTACGGAAAAGCAGCTATAAAAAGATAGAAGTGAAATTTCAGCTGAAAGCATCACTTCCCCCACAATCAATACCAAATGGCGGCACTGCTTTACTTGTGTGACTGGAGTGCATTCTGTTGGAGGCGTGGCCAGCAGACTGTTCAGTTTCTTTGTGTTGAATGTAAACAGACTCTAAATGCCTTTTTGTGTAAATCTCCTGCGCTAATGACCCCTGCAGCATTATTTTTAACTCATCTATTCATGCAGCCTCATTCCCACAATCATGGTTGGAGACCAACAAACAGGTTGACCCTAAATACGCTCAGACAAATTTAGTGTCACTGTCCTCTTATTGATTCAGGCAGTGTTCATGTCTTATGTTCTTCAGTGCTATGTGTGCATTTACAGAAACAAGGCGGGGGGATTAAACTCTATACTAAATCCTGTGTGAGCTGAGATGTATGACCTGTGTGTGTGTGACGTGAAGCTGCTATATGAGCCTCTGGAATCAAGCCATTCCAAACTTCTCGCTCTAAAACTGACCACACCGTTGGTAACTTCAGTTTGAATGGCTCCCTGGTTTTTCTTATTATCCAAATACTTAGTGAATTGACCAAAAGCACTGTTTCAATGAACCAAATGAATTCTGCTGGAAAACAAACAAACCCTGGACAACGACACCATCATGTTTGATCATACTGACTTTGTTTTCCACATTGATGCTCACAGAGGCGGTTTATGTGTTCCTAGAAGTTACTTTGCAGATTTGTAACTTAGGTCAGTGGTTCCCAACCTTTTTGGTCTGCAGTACTCCCACAGCCTGATCACACAAACTCATGTACCCCTTCATCTTTAAATGAAAGGTGAGAAATAAATCAGAATTTTTATTTAATTTAAATTAGTTGAGCTGCTCCACAATCTTTCCAGCTACCCCCTGGCATACAAGTACCCTGGTTGGGAATTACTGACCTAGGTGAAGCTAGCCTAAATCAAGGTTTTAATATGGACCAGTGTTGGGTTGAGCAGATTGATTTTCTTCTATTACCATTCCGGTACAACTATTATGTTAGGACCAAACACTCCACTTTTTACTCAACTTACGTTCTTTGTTAATTTGTTACAATATTTATTTGAAGTGCCATTGTGTTTCCACTGCATTGTTCACACTATGCAAACTATGTATTTATTATGTAGTATTATTTATATAAGGCAGCAGAATGTGTGATTATTTGATTTGGCATTCTTGTCAGGGACTTATTGGTCATAATATTAAGCACGTACAGTATGAATTTATTTCCACAGAACATGTCTTACATACAGAAGCCCTGAGAGGCAAGTGAGAGAAAAACACTGGTGATCCATTTTCTAAGTCTGATCGAAATAATTCTTTTTCTTCTGTGTTCATAACCTCACAACAGATAAGAGAGACATTTTTATGCCAGTTAAATCGTTCCTTAATACATTTTTCCATCTGTGAAAACAGATGAAGTTTTGGCAGGTGAAAAGTGTCAAACTACCCGATGTTCTTAATACGACTGAAAACATTTTTTAATTCCTGAATGTGCTGTAAAGTTACATATACTGTTTATGTGGCTTGTGTTTGGAGGACATGGACAGAACTCTTAAGTCATTCCCACAGGAGAGAAATTTCTGGATCAGAAAACGGATCACTTGAATTTTGTTGTCTCACTTGTCTCTCTGGGCTTCCATACTTCCAGCATTTTCAGATGCTTTTTTTTTAAATTCCAAAACAACAATGACCTAAACATATTACAGTATTTATTGTGTGACACAGTATCATATTGAAAGGGGATTTTCAGAAAACATTTTAATAGACTTTCCTTGCTAAAATTTTGAACTTCAGTTTGTCTTTGCAGTGTTTATAGCAAGGACAGTTATTGGACAGAAACTAATGCAAAAACTAAGGATGTTCATTTCTTTGCTCATATATGATCTGAGTGGGATCTTTTCTCCCTCTGTGTGTGTGTGTGTGTGTAGAGTCTATGAGAGAGGTTGGGAGACTAAAAATGATACTGTGTGCCTCTGTTCAGGTAAGCTTGAGTATCATTCACACTGAGGTGTTTGAAACCATCTTATCAAGTTCACCATAGGTTGGGAACACCATCTTTTAGTAAAATGGGTGTTTTAATCACTGGTGGCCATTGAATAATATTTCTGTTGCTTTGTCACCCTTAGATTTGCCCCGCATATGGGGAATGTTAATATGTATCATGTACATAACGAAGTCAAAATAAAAAAAAAATAAAAAAGGATCTTCTCTCGGAGTAATTACATTTTTACAGCATGGACAAAGGAATTAATTTTATCCCCTAAATAACTTCACTTAAGCAGGCTCTACTCACCATCTTTGCACCACAGTCTAAATATTTTTATAGACTTAGCAACCAGCAAATAACTGTGCTAGATAAAACAAGTCACAAGCATTAAAATTGTAGATCTTTATTCAGATAGTTTATGCATCTAAATGGATAAAAATAACACAGTGAAATGATTTTTGTACATAATAAAATAGATGTTTATCCCAGTCTTTGGTTTTTACAAAAAGAGGTTATGTCACCTCTATAGAAAAATAATTTATGTGTAAATCAATCTCTCACGCTCAGTTGCATCCTTTTTATCAGACATGAAAAAAAAGTCACAGGAACATTCTTTAGCCTGCCATGTACATCCTCAGTGCCTGGATGCAGCAGGCTGGCAAAGCTCTGGTCATTACTGTACCATGTGATGTGACTGTGAACTGGGCTTCTTAAAAGCCTTTGCAGTCCCCATCGGACTCAAAATACAGCTAAAGCAGAATTCAGCAAGCACTCCTGAGCCGAGGTATGCAGATGCTTACCTCTGTGTGTTTATTGTTAAAAAAAAATCAGAAGTCGCTTCCACAAATTTAGAAACACTGAATAAGAGTTGCATGTTTGTTCAAACAGGTGACAGAGGAAAAATCTGTTTAAAATACTTTTTTATATATTTCTGGTATTCCCATATTTACAAGTAGAAGAAACTGTGGAAGTAGGACAATATGTTGCCCCATGAGGAAAGTTTATAAGATTAACAGTGAATAAAAGCAACACAACACAAGAGGAAACAACTTAAAATAGAAAAATCAAAAATCACTTGGGGCATGAAAATAATCAACTTTTTGTCATCTGTGAGAGTGATCAATAGGGAAGTACTGGTAAGATAAGCCAGAAGCATGTCTACTGTAGGTGCAGGTTGTGTGTCTTTACTGACCTCGGCCCCCAGGGGCCACAGCCCTTGGCTGATTAATTAACAGTGTGTACAATATTACTTGTCAGTGGGGTTTGAAAGCCACAAAAAATCACATTAAATACAAGCTTATGCCAATGTCCCACACGCAAAAGCCCCCCCATCTATACCTTATCAATCAATAAATCTGCAGGTGTGGAGATGTGGCTCCATCCCTCCATTTGTAAACCTTCTCTGTGATGACGGTGCGGCAGAGAGGGCAGCTCTTCTCCCGGTTAAACCACAGAGCGATGCATTCATCACAGAATATGTGCTGCACAACAGAAACACAGCAGCAAGTCAAAAGACAGTCACAATACCATACAGTGTTGCATTATGATAAATAGAAGCCTACATTTAAAAATACAAAATATTAACAAAACCTGACCAGAAGTCAAGTATGACTGGTCCTGGCCTGCAGCCACACTTGTGTAGTTTTACCTGACAGAGTAGAACCCGAGGCTCCCTGTACTCTCCCTGACAGATGGGACAGATGTCTCCAGCCTCGCTGCACTGACTCCTAGTGGCTGCTGTGCCTGTATGCTGAGAAACAAAAAACGAATACCTCAACACATCTGGTTACAGAATATGACCATTTAATGTTTAACAAAGAAGTTATTAACCCTTTACCTCGCCCTTTAAAAATATCCTCACAGTTTTCAGTAAAGACGTCCACTGTCCATACAATCCTAAAAGCTGAAAGAAAGAAAAAAAATTATTAGAAAATAAATCACTAAACATAAATACATTGTGCAAAAATGCTTCCTTTTAGTAATACAAGGATCTATATCTAGTTAGTTTGACTGATCACACCTTCAGAATGAGGTAGAGCAAAGCCAGCAGGACCCCCAACGTGAGCCCAGGGGTGCCGTCAACCTCCTGGTACGTGACCAGGTAGCGGAACCACAGTGGAACAGGAGCTGTGGCCTGGTGGACCTGACCCAGCTCCTCAGTCAGCATCAACCACCGCCCCTGGAGACATAATTACAACAAATAAGAACTGAACCAGCACTGTCAAAACAACATGAGTGATACATTTACTCTACTCCAACAATCTGAAGGAGAAGTCCATCACGCTCACCTGGGTTCTGTAGGTCACCAGTGAAGATGGCAGCAGCAGAATAAGGCACTTAATCCCCATGAAGAGAAACTTTATTATGAAGTTGGTGATGCCAACAACCCATAGAACCTCCCAGAAACCCAGTGGCTCAATGGTTGGGCTGAGGAAGATGAGGCTGGAAGGAGGGTGATATTATGGTTATTCATTCATTTTTGCACCGTCCATTGCATTCCAGGTTTAGCTGTTAACTAAACTGAGGTATAGGTGGGCAAAAATGAACATATAATTGTTGTCATGCCACAATACATATTCTACTTTTTTGATTGTGCCAGTAAAGAAAGTATAATGCTTATTCACCATCCACTGACTAAGATTATATTCCAATAACAGGTGATCTGCTACAGGGAATCGTGACATAATCTTGATTTTTGGGGTGACAAATGTTGGATGATGTTTTAATTCTTACCAGTGGTGAAGTGTCTCAGTGAGAAAGGTGTAGTAAAGCAGGAGGGTGGAAGAGGTCAGGAACAGTAGCAGCCATACACACTGCAGCTTTGAGTGACGATCCTGAGAGAACACACAGGCAAAAACATGGTTTAGGCATCTAAAACATATAGAATCAACTTTTTTTTCAGTTCTTAACTTACCTGAAGAAAGACTTGAGTTTGAATGTTTTTGTTCACATATAGAAAAGTTGTGAAGAGGCCAACCCCAACTGCTAGACCTGGTGGATGAAGAGAAGGAGAAGATGTTGTCTGTAGTTCACAGTTACAATAATGGTGTTTTCTTAACTTGTACTCACCAAGAGCATGTTGGATGACCAGTTTAGCACACAGTATGACAAGGAAAGGAAGACTCTTCTGGAGCCAGCGGAAGAGACAGCGAAGCTCGGACATGGATGTGCTGGGTTCTCCAGAGTCCAGATCAGTGTCAGGTGGGTCAAGCTCAGGCTCTGTGTTGGAGTGGTGCGGCACACGGCTGTGTACATGTGGCTGAGAATGGGTGTGGCTGTGGGAGTTGACCCTGGACCTCCTGGATGACGCGCCTCCACTGGATTCCCCAGGTTTGCTGGTCATTGTTACCCGCACTTCATTACTCACAGGGTCTGCAGCAGCAGCAGCAGCACCGGGGGCCGGTGTCCTGGTCAGCTCTGGTTGCAGAGTTAGGGATAAACCATTTCCTGCATGGGCGCCCCGCTCACTTGAATTCGGCTGCATTACAGTTGACTCCCTCAGTTTCAGTGCTCTTCTGGAATCACTCCTTTAAAAGAAAATGCAACCAATTATAGCCTCTGTCACAATGTGTGTAAGTATAACGAATGGAAGTTGTCAGTTAGATAAATACATAAATACTGTATAGCACTATGTTTTTGCAGGTGTTTGCATTTCGCTTCTGACAGCATTGTCTTGCAGCATGGTAAGCTGCCAGACCGACAAATAAAGACAGCGGTAAACTATGCTACGTTGAATTATTAAGTTAACTGAAGTTTTCTTGCTAACTTAAACAGTCTAGCATTCATTGTAGCAGGTTTTTTTACACAGAATGTCTCACTCAGACTAAGAGTCTAATGTTTTTGTAAGAAAATTGAAGATATCTGAACTAAACACCAGTTACATCAATAATTTTCACGCAATAAATCCATTAGTGTCAGGAAGATAACAAATCAGCTGACCCTTTCCTACTCAGCGAACTGAGCTGCCGTTAGCATTAGCATTAGCAGCTAACAGATGTTTTCTATCAGGCCAGCCTGGCGGCGATCTGCGCCTCACCTGTCATTCTGCACCCGGAGTTTCATGGTAAGCTGTTGGTCCCCATCTAATTCAATGTGTAGGTCACCAAACGAAACAAAAGAAAGAACTAAACCAAAAGTAAAACTAAGCTGTTATGTTTCAGGCTAAGCCATAAGCTGGTGATTCAGACATCTTGACGTTGTTTACGACAACAGACGTCGCAAACTTCTTCTGTTGGATTTTTACGGCCTATCGGTTGTAAGATGGTGCAATGTCGCCACCTACTGGAATATTTTCTAATTACACTCAACATTTGATTACTATGGAGATTAATAAAAAAATATGTTATTATGTTATTATGTATATTAGTATTAGTATTGATATTTGTACTATTTTCATTTCATTTTATTTTATTGGTGTTGTGTTGAATAGTCTGGCAGGTCCACCTCTGATATTCTTTTAATCATATCACATCTCGAGCAATTTGTGGTTCAGTATCTTGCCCAAGAATACTTGCCCGCCCCCAAGTGTGAAGATCTGAGTTGCAATTTGTGGTTGATGTGTGATTGAAATAATATACTTCTGTTATGGCATGACCTCCACATCTGGCTTCACATTTTCTCATCGGCTTGGATGCTGAGTATTAAGTCTCTATTCAGAGGACAGAGGTCACACCCTCTCTGTGTTCTTGAGCAAGGCAGTAAATTCCTACCCGTGTTGTCGCTGACTGTGGCCTTGCTGCCCTTTATCGTCTACTTAATGTCTTTATGGCCGTTTCTCTTCCATGCACCTGCACCTCCATCGATACTCTCACTGACTTGAATGAGGGTAATAAAGCAAGCATGCCATTTTGGGTCGCATTTCAATCCAATATGTTCAACATGGTTTCTGCATGTATGAATTATAGCATACACTGTGTATCCTCATTCCAGAGACACTTTATGGCATAGTTACTTGATTCTCTATTTCTGCTATTGGTGTTTTCTGTTTAAAATCTTAATGCTACAGCATGCAGTGGAATTGTATAAGTAACTGTATAAAATGAATTATTTTTGTTTGGTGTAGATGAACAGAACCCCAATTTCAACTCGAGTCATTACCACTGGGATGAACAGGGACGCCAGCTTTGAACCAGGCCTAATTACCCAACATCGGTGGCTGACCTCACTATTGCTCTTATGGCTGACTGGGAGCAAATCCTTGTGGGTAGGTTATAAAATCTTGTGGAAAGCATTCCCAGTAAAAAAAAGAAAAAGAAAAGAAGAATTTAAATTGAAGCAGCAGAGGCAGTGATATCCTAACTTTTAGTGTCTAAAATAGCCAAAAAACGGAATCCTAATTCCCATAATGCAATTCAGTAACTACATCAATATACCACCTTTTTTATGCGGTCCCAAGTATTCATGATGAGATCCATAGTCTCACTTTATCAGACTTAATTAAAGACCAAAGATCTGCTTTCACCAACTTAAAGTATTTGTCTGTGATGAGTAAACTAATCATATTGTGTAAAATTGCTCTTTAATGAGGTTTTGGAATATGTTCAGCAATCATATGTGTAGGTGTTTCACTACTTTTGAGCATGTAGTTTGTAAATTATGACTGTGAACTTTGCTAAAGCATGGGTTGTTGGTTTGATAACATCTGTGAGATGAGCCTGAGTTGGGGGAATATGAAGTGATGAGGCTATTTGATTCTCTTCCTGCAGTCAGGCAGAGTGGGCCAGCTAACTTGCAGCATGAGCATGTTGTTAGTCTTCCTCTACTGCCTGGTGCTTCTGGGCCTCTGGCCAGCCATCTGTGTTTTCATCCACCAGCCCCACCTGCCTATCCACTCATGCTCACCTGCAGCTTAAGGCAGCTGATATAATCTCCCACAGTTTAATAAATTGGGAGAATCAAAGCTGACGAGGGGGAAACTGCTATTGAACTTTCCATAATCTCCCCTGTGACAGACTGTGCACTTACGGCCCCTTCAGTTCATGCAGAGGGATTTATCTTTAAGTTACAAAGGCATCTATAAACAGTAGGAGGATGTAAAAAATGTAATTGTGTCATCTAGCTGAAACAGTTACATCTACTCATCATCACTGTTACAGGTCCGTCAAACAAAGCTTTCAATAAAGCAAGTGTCTTGAGTTAGTAGAGCCAATGCAATGAAAGAATTCTACTTGAGTTAAAGTAAAATACTGTAAGTATGAAAAGCAAAATGTACTAAATGTATGACAAAGTTGCTGCAGAAAATATGTCAAGCATAGCACATGTACATGTTTTAGTGTTTTCATGAGATACTGGATCATTTTACGTCTTTGGATCTCAAACAATTAAAACAATGCAACAATTAAATATTACTATGTGAGATGCTTAGAGGGGAAATTACCCTGTGTAGTCCACAATTAGCCATCACTGCATTACGCACACAAGCCTCTGTGCATATTAAACAATCATAAGGTTATATTAATGGGTTATTGTATATATGACCTAACAAATATATGGAGTTTACCATTTAAAAAACAAACAAACATGAAATGCAATTGTGCTTCAGTTAAGATAGCTTATTTGGTCTCATTTTTGTTTAGAAATTATGTCATTTTACAATAACAGCTGTCCAAATTTAAGTATAAAGTATGATACTTGGCAAAATATTTTCTTTTTAGAAATGTAGCAGAGATCAATAATACGTTCTAAAAGTAACACTTAACATAGTCTTTACATTTTTTGGTCGTTTTCTTGACAATCTACCAAAAAGTTAGTTGACTTCACCCTAGCAATAACTGCTGTCCAATAAATGAATTAAAAGAACAATATTTCAGTCGAAGCGTGTTAAACCTATGCCTTCATCACTGCATGTTTTTTTTTTTTGCATGGGTTACATCAGTGGTTATTTAATTTTCCACATTTGTAATATCTGCATCATTTTCTACCAGTTGAGCCTTTAAATAACACTTCAGCCACAGTGGCTGACAAATTACTTTTCAGAATTAAAATCATTGCAATGCTTCTGCGTCCAGACCTTCAGAAATTCCGATCTAAATTGTCTTGCTATGCTATCAAGGTAACATTATCTCATAAAATAATACCAGTAGATTTTGTTTTTATAGAATGGGATCTGTGCCTCAATAATACTGTTCTCCTTTGACCTGTTTCTGTTAAAAAGCCTTCTCTATTGTCTGCCTTGGCATTGCCCCGACACTGTATGAGCATGAAGTCAGCCATTGTGGTGAAAAGAGGTTAGTGTACTACGGCTGTGAGAGCTGTTCCCCAGCTCTATCCGGCGCCCTGTAATTGTGTTATTGCACTATAGAATTGTCAGTGGAGTTGTACTGCCCTAGTCAAGGCATCAGAGCCAAGTCTGTGGAGGGAGGTTAACTTGACATATAAATTGCTATCTGCCAAGATGAATGGAGCTCGCCAGAGAGCAGATGAGGAGAGCAGTGACCTGACATTGCTTCTGACAGACTTCGTATATCCCCCGTCATCTCTCTCCTTTCCTTTCTCTGTACATGGTGCCAGCTGCTGCTTCCTCTGATGTCTTACTGGAGCTGCCAAAACTTGGGTTATTATTTAGGACATTTACACTATGAAATAACAATTCAGAATCTGAGTGCATATCAACTGTTCTCTACAGCAATTTCGACAATAGGAAAAAGATCCATTATCAAGATGATATTACTGGGAACTTGTTGATGTTATCTATTATATCATACGGTTTCTAATAACACAAGCAAGTTTATTTATTGAACTAGCTCGTTTTATGGCTGTAGCTTGTTCAATAGCCTACCTGTTGCTTTTGTGCAACAACAACTCAATGATATGCCTCGCTGTATCTGTATCTGTGTGTGTGTACATACATGTATTTTAGATCACATTCACAGCAACAAAGATCAGGCACGATAGCTCATAGATTGTTGCTTAAAATGAAAACATTGCTGATTACATATTAATAAACAGAGGGAGGGCCATGAATGTGTCTCAAACTGTCATCATTTGATATGACACATGACAAGCTATGGTATGTTCTGTCCATAAACATTTGTTCTGCAGATACACTTCCACAGGATTGTCCATGCTGTGTCAATGAAAAAGAATCCATGTGCCGACAATGGATGTAAGGAAGGCACAATTTCCTCCTCTGCAGCTTTGATTTATGTCTGTATGTTCCCAGAGGAGTCTGCAGTCTGTCTGGTGTTTGTGTGTGTCTGTGTGTGTGCTGTCTCCTGCTCTACCAACCAAATGTGTCACGCTGGGGTCACCGAGAATCTTTTAGCAATATAATTTCTAAAGGTGGTGACCGGTGGTGACATGCTTTTAGTCTCTGACAATTACATTAGAAGGTTATTACACCATTATTACACAGTGAATAAATGCTAATAATCCCAGCCCTGCATCAGTACTAGCACCCATAATTTTGTTATTGTAGAATTTTGGGGGCTATTATTTTTTAAGCTGTGCAGTAAATGTTAGGTAGGTAGGAGGAGGCTGGGTCGGACTGACCTTCCACTCATTACCCTCCACCTGTCACCTGTGTGGAGGTATTGTGGAGTTAAGCAGACACACGACAGGACAATTTTGAAAAGACTGAACGCACACATCACAAATACACATTTTAACTGAACAAGGCTATCCACCATAAATCAGCCAGCGGGGTGAGGTTATTATTTGATTATTGTTTATTAATACAAATTCAATTTTCTAGTTATATAATTTTTGTCTACTGCAGTAATCTGTCCTCTGTGTTGTTCTTCTGTCTTGGCACTAATTATACATTTTCAGGAACAAGAGAAGCTGGACTGTAAACAGATAATTTTATTTCATATAAATATTATACTCTCCACTAACATCCTGTCATTCTTTTGTTTTCACTGCGCAGAGTTCCCCACCAACTTATTTGTGGCTGCACTAAACCACAAAATAAATAAAAAGAGAGAAGATCGATGATGACTGGTACCCAAGTTTCCTTTAAAGGGTAGGTACTTAATTTTTCATGTGTAACATAAACTGAACCGACATGCCCATATTTACCCTGCCGTTCAAAAGTTTGGGATCAGCTGTTAAATCTATGTTTTTGTTCTGTCCTTCAATAATGTAGAACAGATTTTTTTTGAAAGTATTGAATAAGTGAAACAACAAATCTGTTATTTACTTTTAAAATAGTTCTGACCACAAAAGAAGAATTTAAAGATGATTAACACAATAGATTATTGTAAATGCAAATGTAAATGTACTTTATTTATACAGCCCTTTACAACAATCCTTTCAGCGAACCAAAGTGCTTTACAACAAATAATAAATAGGATAAATAAAATCCAATAAAATAGATGAATAAAAGCAATAAAATACAGCAAAGTAAAATAACGTAAAATAAGATAAAATAAGTATCATTTCAGAATTATGTAAATTCTGAAATGATACTTATTTTATTCTATAGTTCAGTTGGTTCATTTTTCCATACAGTGAATTGTTGGTTTCAGTATTCTGTTTGAAATTGTCCTTTTGTACTTCCACAGACACTGTTTCCTGACTGAGCTGTGGAGGAGAACCAATTACAGCAAAGACCATCTCTTACATGTATATGCAGGCATGTGAGTAAAAACTGTTAAACCATCCTTTAACTTTCTTGTTCTTTAAACATTTGCATAGAAAAAAATGTTCCCCTTATTGTATAAACTACAACTGGTTTAAGTTGAGTAGAATTTCATCCTGCTTGTAGTTGAATCTGTCCTGTTAAGATGACCCCAGATTTACGTATTCAGCACTATCCGGTATGTCTACAGTATTACTCACATAAAGGGATTTTTATAGCATTCTATACGGACATAAAAGCCAGTGTCACTGTGTGCAGTGGCATCAAATATTACTTCAGGCCTTCCACTTATAATGTATGCATCATAAAGACAGAACAGCCGAGCATCAAAGACACTGAAGGACAGATTTTTTTCTCGGACACTTTACACCAGTTCCTTGTTGGTCCCTGTTTCCCTTAATATCCAGCAGGTGGTGCTGTATGATAAGTGATGAAAGGAAGCTTAAACTGAGCATAGATGAATTATTCTATCAGTACAGTAATACTATGCAACTACTAGTGCTGCTAAATGATGAGTGTAAATGATTCTTGTAATTTTAAGACCACTAATTGCTAATTGCTAGCCTGACTGATTAAGGCCCACACTGTGGGGTATTGTAGATGTGGGATGCAAACAAATGTGTTTCTTCTACTAATTGACTGTCCTTAATCAGTCATCAAAAATAATCTGAATTTACTGAGCATACGAAGCGCATAATTCCACACCGGCTCCAGATAGATGTGACGAGCAGATAAATGTATTGCTGTGCTCTTTGCACATCCTCGCAGCACGCCAGTGGCCACCAAGGTGAAAAGAATCGTTCCACGATGACCTCTGTGTGCCTCTGCTTATTCACAACATGCCCTACCTCCCCTGTCTTTCTCTTCAGGCCTGGAAGCCACTCACACCAGTTTGTTACTGCTGCACTGTTGTCGTCTTTTCCCTTTCATCTTAATAGATGGGCTTCTCCCCAGCCGCTGTAGAAAAAAATCAGCCTTATCGGCCACGACGCGGCCTCTCAATTGTCAATCTGATCGATGTGTGCAGCCTGGATCTAGGCCACTGCATTAGTTGTGGAGGCTCCTAGCCACTCACCATGGATACACATCGCTGCTCACATCTTGTTGCTGTTGTGGTGTAATTGTTTTGTTATTGCAGCTCAGACTGGGTATAACACGGTGTCCATTTAAATGCTCACATAGCACTGGTTGGCTTAATGTTCATGTCTTGGTACATTTGTTTAATGTCATCGTGACCGATGGAGGATAAACCTACATGCTACCTTCACTTGTTAAAATGTATAAACCTTTAGTATACATGATATGCAGGAGCTAATCATTTTTTCAGCTGTTGGCTGATTGTGTGAATTATCACAAATTGGAGGTTATGTCTCATTGAGCTTTTCATTTTCTATTGACTAAAACTGTGCTTCCATAATGTGAAATGTTTAACATTTATGCTAAAGGTGCAAGAACATATAAATACACTTGAGTTGTCCTGATATTATGTTTTGTGATATTGTATCGATCCTCAAAAATATTATTGTTTTTCCAATTAATACTTTACATGCAAAGATTCATTGCAGTCAGTTTGCACAAAAACAATGTTGGATGTTACTGGCACTTTGATAAATTCAAGTTCTGCATAAAACAATATCGCAATATGTTGAACCCCTGCATCATGATACATATGGTATCGCCAGGTTCATGCCAACCCTGACAGCCCTACCTATGGCTGTCAGAGTTAAGAAAGCTGCATGAAGAAGCTATCTCAATGAACTCAGACACGGATTAAAAAGCAGTTGCGGTCCTTTAAGAGGCACCATGATGTTTTGTATTGATGGTATGTAATATCACAGCAGAGGTCCTCCTCTTCCACCGCCGTCTCCTCCTCTCCCCCCTGCAAGCTGGAGGCCAAAAGCCTGGGCCGCCATGCCAGTCCTAATAAATCCTCAGCTGAGAGCAGCGGCGGCAGCAGCAGCAGGACTGCATTCTTCAGGAGCCAGCACTTCCCCTAATCTGCCCCGGAGATGGAGCAACAGTTGGCCGGGGAAGGGAGGAGAGGAGAGGAGAGGAGAGGAGAGGAGGGGAGAGGAGGGGAGAGGGGGCTCCCTGGTGACAGGAGCATGATGTGTTTGTAAAAACACCGGGAATGTTGGAATTGGATACGCTCACACTCTCGCTCTCCCTTAAGCAGGCTTGTGTAGAGATATGCAGGGGCTGATTTTGGCAGGTATGTTCGTTTTCTCCAGCGTCCTGTGCTTAACACAGAGACAAACAGAAAGCATTACCCTACCTGCCACATTTGTTTTTTTTTCCATGATGTTCGACACTTTGATCCCCTCTGGTGTGTGTGTTTGTGTTGGAGAAGGCAAAAGCTAGAAAAGAGGGGAAGAAAGTCAGAGGCACTGGACTAGGAAATGCCTTGCAGATGTGTGCAGCAATGTAGCCACTTGCGTCAGCCAAGAGATTTTTGTTGGCGCTAAGGAGAACATAATTCTGTGTCGTAAACGGGTTGAAGGGTTTCATATACAGCATGGAATAGCTGAAACGTATTTGCATCCCTTTATAAGTGCATCCCATTAGCAGAGTGTGACGGTGATTAACAGACTGATTGGGTGACAGATCCCGGTCAATAGCACGGTTTTGTCCAGTTATATGGCTGACACAGCCTGTGCGGTCTTTATAGAGGAGATCAGGGCCCCATGAATGAATTCCTCTCTGCTGGTCTCTAGTTTCAATTGATTGCTTTAATTTGGCCTATAATGAGTAGGATGCCTCCTGCCTGCAATTAGTGCATGTGTGTGCGAGTGTGGATACTTGTGGGCTGTGTTTAATTACTGCAGTGGATGAATGCTGTGTGGCCCAGCAGGAGCCTGCAGGAATGAGAGGTTCCACGACCGTGCTTGGCATCCACTGACACCTCTGCCCACACTGTATCAGGGCAGGACTCAACTTAATGCCTCCCTGTCTGAGAGAAGTAGCCAGATTTTCTTACCTTAATACCAAAAATCCCAGTCTTTTGACCTGGTCCATTGAGTTCTGATAGACCAAAGTAAATCAGGAAAAGAATGTTAGTAGAAGGTTCCACATAACTTTACCTTATTTTATCAAGCAATTCAGCCCAGGATATGTGTATCAAAGTACAAATGAATGAGAGGAATTGGACTGAAAAGATGTGTTCTTCTGGTTCAGTTGGCAAAGCCACAAACTACACACTCACAATGTTCCTGGTGCATTATGATGAGGTACACACATGCAAAAGGCCCCACCAACTTCACGACATAAGAGCAAGACACAGACTTTGTAGCTTTTTAGCCTTTTTTGTTGTTGTTATGTGTCTGTTTGAAGTCGTTACTCATCCGTCTGTGGTTTTGTGTCTCTTTATGGTCATTTTGTGTTAGAAATGATTTGGTCTTTTTGTAGTTTGTGGTTGTTTGCCTCTTCTGAATTCATTTAGCATCTCTTTGTAGTTTTGACTGACACTGTGGGCCCCGGGGGCTGTGCCTGCCAGGTCTGTTTAGTAGTCCATCCATTTCAATTCACCACGTTTAAGTACATCTACTCAAGTACTGTAGTTAAGAGCAGTTCTGAGGTACATGCACTTTACTGGTGGTATTTCTTTTTATGCTAGTTAGTACTTCTGCTCCACTACATTAACAACTTCCGTTACTTTGTAGTTACCTGACGTTCAAGTGGGGAACCACTGGACTAAAATACTGAACTGTATACAAAGTA
>CAFUXE010000158.1:532603-557025 GCA_903364295.1 Serranus cabrilla | reverse complement strand
GTGCGCGTGTGCGCGTGTGCGCGTGTGTGCGTGCGTGCGTGCGTGCGTGCGTGCGCGTGTGTTTTGTTTTCTTTCTTTACCAAACGGCATTTTTTTCTTGCACATTTCAACCACAACTTGAGTTGCCTAAACATGAACGAAGTATTTTTTGTTTAAATTCACATATTTCAAACTATAGACCAAGTGCTTCATGAATAGGGATTGAAATTGGGATGCAGTGCATCTGTTTTGCAGAAAATGTACAATCGTTACAGAAGTTCACCCCCCTAAAGTCAACATGAAGGGACAAAAACTATTTTGTACCAGACAGTAAACATGTTTATTTCTGCTGTAAAGTTTGCTATTTTGACATAGGGGTCTATGGGGATTTAACTGCCTTTGGAGCCAGCCTCAAGTGGCCATGAGAGGAGCTGCAATTTCACATTTGCTTCATTTTTCAGCCCCAGAGGCCGACGCTTGTGTGAATTGTCCTTTTGATTTGGACCGCAGCATAACATAAGGTAGGTGCTTAAAGAAGTGGTGTCTAAGCATGCTGTGTCTAAAAAAACAGACGATCAAAGTCTTCATTTTTTCCTCTATATACCAGTCAGTTATTCTTAAACCTTGCCAGCCTATCATTTGAATCCATCATCAGCTCCTGCATGGCCAAAGATGAGAAAGAGCTTTGAGAGAGTGTGTATGCATGCATGTTATTTATGTGAGTCTCGTTATGTAAAGTATGTCTCTTTATGTGTCTGTGCTTGTGTTTTTTGTGTCTGTACTGTTTGTGCAGGCAGTGCAGCAAACCCGTCCTCCACTACAGCACAGGCCCAGGCTCTGCTCTTCAGACATCTTGTGCGTCTCTGGTGAGTAATCAGGTAATTGATCATAGAGACAGGTAATTATTCCTGTGCCAAGCTCACTGGCAAATGAAAAGTCCGGCAAAAAGCATCCGTCTCATCCAACACAGCCTGGAGTAAGAGGACAAGGGAAGAGTAAAAATGGGGCTCTGGGAGGATAGATGGCCAAACAAAAAGGCCCTAAATCACAAGCGAGGTTTTTAGCACGTCGAGCTCAGAAGTATGAGAGGTGTCTGTTCCAGATGTTCATAACCGCAACCCCTCGGTGCCGGAACGGAGGCAGAGATTAAAGGGGGAATTGTTAGGTGATTCAGAAGGGATTCCTGTTAATACATTTCAGTTCCCATGGTCGCCCTTTAGAAGTTTGAACAGGAGCCTGAAATCGTGACGGCAGCAGTCCAGTGATTAGAACATTTCAATGGTGTGTGTTTTACTTGGGCCTGCACTCTGTGGGTTGTAAAAGGTGAGCTACTGTCGGCGTGACAAAGTGCTTACAGGCAGAATTTTACCTCCCCCTGCCTACATCTGTGATCTAGATTGCTTGCTTCATTGGTGTCATTTAGGTTTGTTCTGGAGCAGTGAGTAAACCAATCTTCTTACATACACCCCTGTCTGCAGTTTGCCTTGATTTATGAACAGGGAATAACCCAGCCGAACTTGAGGCTCATTTGTCACCTGTCATTAAGATGTACTGGTAAGGTGTTTTCCTGTTACAAATAGCCCCCCTCAGCCCCCTTAGTAGTTGTGCTGCTGCTGCTGCTTCTGGGGCTGTGTTGTGGAAGAAGAAGAGAGGAGCCTTGCTGCCTCTCCAGCTGTGTGTAGCTCACACTGAAAGGAAGGGTGTTATGTGTTGTCCAGCTTGTCTGCCATAATTGCATCGCCGTCTCCACCAGAAGATCTCGTTCCCCTCACGGCGATCACTCATTGTCATTTTTTATCTTTGCAAGTGAGCGCTGCCTTTTTCTGCTGTCCTTCCTCCCCTCTTCCTCACGCACCCCTCCACCACACACAGAAGTGGTTGCGCTCTTGTGGGCTGAAACTCCCACTGGAGACAGACACTTATTTGGCTCCAGGATAAAGCTAGATGTGTGCTGAATTGAAATGCTAAGTCTAGCATGAAACTCTGGGGCCATGGGAGACTAATCAGTTGTTGAAAGGCAAATAAATAAATAAACACAGCAAATCTAATTTAGCCCGGACGTATGCTCCTGCAGTTTGTGAGCCTGACTGCTGCTAAAGCCTTAGTTGTAAAACACATGCAAGTGCATGAGTTTTTCCCCCCTTTGTTTGAGTGTAGAGTGATGGAGGAAGAGACAGGAATAAGAAGGGACATTAGCCCCTGAGAGGTGATGCAGGCAGGAGGAGGAGGAGGCGTGTAGCTGGCTGAATGGGTGAGGTTGAAAGAGGCACAGTTGCAGATTTGTCATTAAATATGTATTTCCTCCTGCAGAAATCCCTCTAAACACTCCCTGAACTGACATTCAGTTGGTATCCTCCGAGCTGTACGGAGGGAGCGAGGCGGGTGCAAAGGGAGACACAGACACACAAAGAGCGAGAGGAGAGAAAGAAAGAGACAGTAGAATATGTTTGACAGGAATAAGAAACAAAGGCAGCAGAGGCTGTCTGGGGGGAAAGCTCAGCCGACATACCAGTTAATGTAGCTTTAATCAAACAGCAAGTGTTAAATATTCACCCAGTAAACAATGACATGAATTGGAGAATTAACTGAATGCAACTTCAGATCTTCAAGATTTACAGTGTAAAGCTAAATGAAAGCTACTGTTCCAGGAGTGAAATAACTGGAGCATGTGTGACAGCTAAGATTACACGTAGCTACACAGCTAACACTCATTAATATCTGAGCCTAATTATAGCATTCAGAATTGAACTTGTAGGCTTAACAGTCAGTCTATTTCCAGAGAGGCTGTCAGTGTGTGTTCTTTTACCTGTTCACACAGCACAGAGGTGCTACGATGGCTCGTAACACAGGCATTTATAAGGGCAAACTTCAAGTGGCTCTTAAAGACATACAGACGTGTTAGAAGTTAACAGATTTGGGATTAATCCCTTAGACTGAAACAGCTTGCGGCTTCGCTTCTGTTCCATAATTTTGCACCAATATTCAGATATTATGCACAGAGGAATAAGTCACAGGAGATGCACAGAAATTCAATTTTTCACCAGCTGTAGCATCAGAAAAACTAGACATGTTGATTTTTGAGTAACAATTAAAACATCGTCATCTCTTCTTCTCTGCCTACATGTAATACGGCAGCTGAAAGCAACAGGTTTAAGTCTTTGGTAAATGATAAAATAAAGAACATTCATTTCATAGGTTGAAAGAAATTGGATTCACCAAAAAAGTTAATCAAACAAGACAAGTATATGTCCAGCTTTAATCTGCAGCTGTCCTGGTGAGGCTGTAAATGCAACATCAGCATGCGTACAAGCTCAGCAGTGTTAACATGCTGATGTTTGAAAGGTACTTTATAATGATATCCATGTTACAATTTTTTTTGTTTAACCAGTTTTCCAAAATGTAAATCAGTAAATCAGGGAATTCTGTCAACAACCCGAAAAACATCCAGGATTGCCATGTTTTCCAGAATAAATGTTCTATAAATCAGGATATGCATGATGCATGAAAAAATCTTTCAGACTATGGATAGGAATTAAACTAGAAATTTAGTGCGTGTAGGTACTACTAAAGTAATAATGTTTTTTTTGTGTAAGTTTTCTGAAATTTTATGCTGAAATATGCAGGTGAGGCATAATGTTTGGTGAATTTAGGAGAAATCTACAGACACAAAAAGACAAAACGTTGTAAAATGAACACAATGGATGTTTTCTTTCCACTGGTCTGAAAGAATAATTATTAGGGAAGCAACACATTGACCAGATTACAGCCAGATCCAATCCAACTGAATTTTAAAAGCAATTTTGTCCACTACAGCATATAGCGCCCCCTAGTTTTGCATTCATTTAACAGAATATCATTCGTAAGCATACTGAAGCAGTCTACCTATTACTTAATTCTACCAGACACAACATTAGGATCTTCATCTGAGGAACACAGGGCAGAAATACTGAGTAGAAAGACACTGAGTGTCATGTTAAAGTCATTCCTGTAAAAACTACAGACTAAAACACACCAATATACAGAACTTATGACATTCCAGTCCATTTCCTCTCTATTAAATTCAATCAGTGGTATATTTTAGCAGGGCTAGCAAAAGGGAATTTTAAGTTCCGTTCCAGCTCCTTTATTTTTATGGTGTTGGCCATTTGGGAGCATTATATCCACACCATTATCAGTATTAACCTGCTCTTAACATAATAATGGTCAATTACAGTATCGCTGTTATTCTTAAAAACTGGTGCTGGTGGAGATTAATTGCAGATGTTAAAAGATCACCTGCATTGAGGTATGTGCGCTAAATATGTCACAGATTCTGCACACATTTAACATGTAACTTCTTCTAAGACGTCACTTGTACTGTTTAACTGTATATGTATTTCCCTACCGTATATACATTGCCAAAATAATTACTAAAATGGAAATTATTCCACGCCACCATGATATTGATGCAAAAAACAAAAGGTTTTCCCATTTATTAGAATTCATATGCATAGGGGAATAAACCTGAAGGAAATACTGAGTATTAAAATGCTATTCAATATCTATGTATATTAACTGCAACCTTCATTGCGTTGTTATCATAATTTAAGGCAAGCTGTCATTTTTTTCCAAAAGTTAGCTTCCGCTCAGACATATATTAACTCTGAAAGTTATGTTTATGGTACTCACTTCCAGTGCAAGCTGAAATTCATTTTATTCCTGCAATGTGCATTGATTTGAGTGCAGCCTGACTCACTGGCAGTTCTAAAAGTAATTGCATGCAAGATTGTCAGAAAATGTCCACTTGTCCTAAAAAAAGCTTCATAGAAATCTAAGCACATTTCTCCTAAATTATTTAGCACTCACTCCGCTCCTCCGAGGTTCCTTCATCCATTTCTATAGGGAAGTAAAATCTACATTCTCCTGACAGAATAAACTAATATTTAAAATGCAATGCCCTAACACACACACACATATTTAATATCCCTGTAGAGAGCTAAGTGTTGCATATCATTAGGAAAATGATACCTACAACCTTTATGAAACAGAGCAGGATTTTATTTATTTACGCGATGCAGGAGTTTGTCGGATTAGCTTGTTTAAAGTCGTTGAAGTCTGAAGTTAGGTGTTGCTATCCAGGGAGAGATGGGATGTCAGGAAACTCACAGGGGAACCAGGCTGGGCCTGGGCTTTTCACCGCTGATCTTGTTGAAAGAGATGTGACAGGGAAGTGAGTGAGAGTTTTAAATCCTGTCTTAAGGCAGGTTTCTGTTCTGTGAAGGGTTAATCACGAGCTGAGTGCAGTAAGACCTCTCTGACTCTCAGCTGGAGCTCACCCTGATAAACGCAGGTAGTGGGCTTCCAGTTTGCATGACTCCCTGCTGTGACTGATGGTTGGAGAAACATGGAAAATACATTCACAGGCTCACTGGGAGCTGCTTCATCATCCCTGATGGTCCGATCCCACAAGGTCTGCAAACCCCAACTGTTTGGTGCCTAAAATAGCCCTTTCTGTTGTTTTCTTTCAATCCTCACCAAATGTGGTGCATATGAGCCCAAAGAGCTTTTCGTTAACTTTTCTGATATGCCATATCATTGGAAAACAGAAACGTTCCTTGTCATATTATAAGTTTGTATGTGATAATAACATGAAAATATATTGTAAGCTGAAAAATATTTTGTCATAACAATACACTTTTTACGTTATAACATGATATATATCTGTTTTTCTTTTTCTGGCATGGAAGCAATAGTCCTCTGTAGTGTTGCCTCTTCAGTACCGTGCAAAAAAATAGTTTCAATGAAAGACTTTATTTACATAATTTGACGAAGAAACGTTTTCAGTGCTCCAATGGAGACGTGCATGAGAAAGTACGATGCATATTTTGTATAACATTTTCTGCCTTAACCTCCCCTCTATAGCCCTCATTCAACCTCCCAGAGGCCAACTCTGACTCATCAAGTCACACTTGGTCATGAATCAGAGAGAAAAGGCCAGAGTGAATGGTGCGTGTGTGTGTGTGCGGGCAGTGGGTGGAGATGCCAGGAGTACAATAAAAGGTTTTAATATGTCCTCAAAACCACATAACACAGAGCCTCTGTGGCACAGACCAGCGGACAGATGTTTATCTCTAATCAATATGAACACAAAGAGATTACAGCAGTCTTATCATCTGTCATCTATTACAGCGTGGCTCCAGTAAATATACTGTTGTTGTCTGTGCTACCTGTTGTGTGGGCTAAAACCTGCAGTAGAGACACTGACTGTGCAGCTTTCAGTGGCAGTGGTCCAGTCAAAGCTGTGGTGATGATGATGAAGTGAACTCAGCCGGCTGTGCCCTTCCCAGGCTTTGTAAGTGGCATCATGAAAGCACTCGAACATGTAAGGGCATATCAGATTTGCAAACCAAATACCCTCAGCCAAAACGCTCTCTTTCAGCTGTTCACAAGTGGAGTATATTAAAGAACCATTTGACACTAAATTATATCACTCACAGTATGTATACAGGCTTTTTCGCAGCTGCCACAAGCTGCAGATAAACTGACAGAATGATAAGTCAAACATTTCTATTTGATCTGCAGCCGCCTTGAGATCAGGGTGACGGAAGCTTTAAAAAAAAGTGAATGTAGCTGGCGTAAACACGCTGTAATTTCCATGCTATGCTTTTCCAAACATAAATTGAAAGTTCACACAATCAAAGCTGATCATTTAAAAACATGCATTCATAAAATGAACTCGTTTTTTTTCAAGTACTATACACTATTATTGTCAAAATAATGATGTGAGACATTACATCCAAAGCTTCCAAAGCTGAGATTCTGTTCAGTGAATCCCATTCAGTGCAGGAAATGGTGCAAGCTGATCACACACATTACAGTATGCCAACCATATTGCCCCTCGGAACAAGACACTCTACACAGTAAATGTAAGACACAGATGCAGACATGCATAATGCATGAGTGTTGTGCAAGTGTTCACATTGCGCTGTGAGTGTGCTATGTTGAGAGTATTTATGGCATATTGCACCGGGAATAATGACTCAAAACACACATATGTACACACACGCATTGATTTGCATGTACACTGCGGCTGCAAACACACACACTGAACAAACTAGTCTCTGCTGGCAGTACACACGCATGTCTTCTTGGCAGCTTATAACCCATATCAAACTACCTGCTTGGCTTGCACTGAGCATGTAATGGCATGTACACTGTATTATTGCATGTATTACTAGAAATGTACACCACAGTCCTCACTAGTGTGTCACTCCTATTCAATGTTAATAATGAGAAGTTATTACTCTGCTGTTCTTTACATCCAGTGCAGATTTACTGTACTTCACGTATTGATCAGTGAGCAGAGGAGGATACTGTATCTGTCAGTATTCTCTGTTGGGAGGAGATTGTTTATGGAGGCCTTGGCTGCTGCACTTGGTAAACTTATTGACCAGTAAGTAGTATGTTCAAATAAACCCCTGCTCATGAATATTGACCGACATCCCATAAAATGTTGACGAGTTTGCTGTGCTGGAGCCTTGAGTTCATGTTTTTGCTTGTTTCCCTGCAGATGCATGTCGGATGGAATTCTTTCCATGTATTTTCATGAATGTTATCAAGCAACAGTGTTTGGAAAGACTCTGTAAAACCTAATTTATTTTTCACATTTTATTCATGATTTAATGGTTTAATGGTTTATGTTTATTCAAAACGTAATCTTCATTTACAGACCTAATGAATCTTGAAGTATTCCCTGAATTTCTACTGAATTTAATTAACGCAGCATAGGCTTACTGAGATCAAGCAAACTGCTGAAACAGCAAACACAAATACAACTTTGATGAAGGCTATTATGAACCTAATTACTAAAACTGAAGTAAACTTGAATATAATTGGACAATTCTAAATATAAAAACATCAGATATCAAAAAAATTAAGTGGGAGATAATTAAGGAATTCCTTTTTTCTTCTGTTTCTACATAATTTTCTAGGTTATGTTGATATAGGATTATTATTATAACTTAAGCTGCAAGTTATAGTCTCTTTTCAGAATTTGCAGAAACAGATAAATGTGTAATTGAGTTTCCACTGAAATATAGAGTTAACCCAACCCTGATTTGATTGATATTCCTTGGACTGCACACAAAACAATAATAAGAAGAATCATATAAAGTAAAATAAATCAAAATGTAGATATCTGTTTTTGCAAATGGACCCGTTCATTTAAGCATTTAATGATTAAGAAGATGAATTGATGTAATAAATCCAATATCCATATGTATTTAAGCTCTAAACATTCTTCATGACATAAATATATGTCACATGATGTACACTAGAGGCCGTTTATGAAACCTGTAACAATGAACTCCTCCTCACACATGGATTTGATCCCCGCTTGTTTCACAACCTACTTGTGAGTCGACTTGACTTAGGTTGTCACACTGGAGCACACTTTGACATTTATGAGCTGGAAATTGAATTGAGACTCGGACCTCGCGAGTTAAGTGACTCAAACGAGGGTCGTTGTGTCTCGCATCTGCTGTTTGTTTGAATTAGAGCTTTGGGGATATCCATCAATCACACTGCTACTTTCGTTTTCACATTTCTGCAAGTGTTGCATTTTTTCCAGCATGATCAACTAATGTAATGAGCTCAATGCAGGAAGCTAAGGGGCGAGGCTGGAAGGGGGTGTGGGGGTGCTGATGTGTTGCTGATGGGGCAATGAAGTCCTATCAGGAGGGCTGGAGGCCTGCTGGGTGGTAAACAGGCCTCTATATCAATCAGCTGAGACAGAGAGGAGAACACATGGGCTCTGGAGCCTCCTCCATCCCACACACAGCCTCCAATTAAACAATTAGGGGCCGAGGCTGCTCTAATTGGAAACACGGCTGGTCCTGTTGCACAAGGGCCTCCACTCCATCAACAGCCCGTTGGACACCCTACTCTGTGCCACTCAGCATGCCCTTGAGTTGAACTCTAACATCCCCATTGCTCTCTGTCTCACTGCCCCCTCCTTCTCTCTTGCTCTCTCTCTCTCTTTCTGTCTGCTTGTCTCTCGCTCTGCTTCTGTTTCTGATCTAATTGCAGCAGTCCATATGGATGGTGGGAAAACTGCATTGTCTGCAAACCTGGGTGTATTTCCTGTGGCTGCTGTGTCCTTTGTTATGGCACAAGCTGCTGTAATCCAAGAGTGAGTTTTCAGGATTGCACCGCACCAATATCTTAATGTACATGTGTAGACTAGCGTCTTGCATGTGTCCTTTTACATTTAATTTCACTATTTATCGAGAAAGGAACTACTATGACGAATGCGCTTTCGGAGAAATATCTCCAAATAAGGGCAGACGTTGTAAAACTGAATAATTCCACCACCTTGAAACACGGTGCTGCTTCCTGGGATGTGGCCCGTCCCTCGGTGTCACTGTGAAGAAAATGACAAAGCACCATGTCACAGAGGAATGCAGGGCATGTTGTAGCCAGTCACCCAGGTCAGCCTCCTGACAGCGGGCCAGTTTTATGGTTTTGCTGACTGCTGCTTTTGATGGTGTAATTGTGACAATGATCTCATTCTCTCCCTCTCTCTCTCTGCCTGGTCTCAAGGAGCTCTGTGCTCAGCCGTCTTCCCAGTGGCTGGCAGTCAGGAGGGAAAGGTGGGGGGTGCACATTTCATTAGCTTTCAATTCATATTGAATTTATTAATCCCATGCTGGTTCTGCAGGGTGGGAGGCTGCTTAAGAAGGGGGAAAATATCTTCGATATAGACACCTTTTTCCTCCATCTGCTTGCAATGTGTGTGCAAAAGTGTATGAAAGAGAGAAGGGGGGAGGGAGGGAAGGAACCAAGAAGGCGGGAAGGGAGAGGGAGAATAACAACGACAGCCTAACAACAAGGGCTTGTGAAAAGACTGCAGCGGGAAAAAGTGTGTCAGATCATTTACCAGCGGGGATGCACGACTTCGTCTCTTTAAAGGCAGCAGCCCTGCAGAAAGGCTCTTGTCTAGTCAGCACTGCAACAAAGGCACAGCTATGGCTTTATTTACGCGCCTGGAATGTTCCTGTGTGCACAGGGGCAGCACCCGAACAACTAACCCTCAGCTCCATCAAGGGAGGGAACATGGCGCTAACCTCAGCCCAGATAGAGAAGCAAAGAATTGTTGCAACAACTGAGCTGACAAGCACGTCACACTATTTAACTACAGAAGTGACTCAACAAAGGGCAGCTCTCTGCCTAAGTGCCTCTGAATAACACTGTTTGACGTCGTTCTGAAGAGACTCATGTTGTAGCACAGTGGTCCTGTTACAAAGAGGGCTGTAGGCTTGGATTTGAGCAGGTGTCAGCTGACAAAGAACTGAAGTTTATCCATCCCTTGTGACGACAGTTTACTTGCCGATATCCATTACTTTTTCATGTTCTAATGCCACTTGTGGTTCACAGTCTGCTTTGCCTGACCCCTCACTCAGCGAGCCTTCACACACTCCACCCGACTGCTCAGATGGAGGCTGAGGGCGCAGAGCCAGCCCCTCTGCATCCTCAGCACTCTGCAGCCCTCTCAAGCTAATGATGAGGGCTGCTCACACTTTGTCATACCAAGAACTCTCAATTTGCCATTTCTGTGCTTGTGTGCGTACGTGGGAGAGGCTGGGAGGTTCCCATTCAAGTTCAGGCGGTGTCAAGTCGTTACAGTGGCAGCAGAATAGGGTCTCATGCTAAAGTTCAGAATCTGCTGATATGGGTGTTGCCCTATAATCCTTATAACATCATAAGGCCTTTTTCTGCACACCAAGCACCTGCCAAGGAGCCGCCCCCTCACATATTTGATCTGACAGATCAGAACAGCCCAGCAACAGCTACTGGACCTGCAGGCGTCCAGCTCACACCAGCAGCCATCAGTGCCAGATATTCCATTTCATTCATTAAATTATAATCAGATGGGATTTTCTACTGGGTGTACAAGCTATTCAAACGGAGCAAAGTTCATTCTCTAGGGCTCATCAAGAAGAGATGACTGCTTCTTTATAAATGTCTTTAATCTTTCAAAAATAGTTTTTCCCTATTGTGGCCTCAAGGAGTGTGATTTCTGTGCTTCCTATGCATTTTTTAAAGCTAAAATTAAAGCAATATTAATAATAATAATTAATGCACAAATCGTTTGATAATCAATTTATCAATTTGAGAAATGTATTAAGAAAAAAAGGAGAAATTCTCTGAAATTACCGCCTCTTTAATATAAAAGTATTTTGTGGTTTCTGTTATCAAGAAAATAATCAACAGATTGATCCACAACAACAGTAATCATTAGTTACAGCTTTTATTCATGGGGAACACAATGCCAAGCCAAAAGACAGCGCCACAATTACACTGATAATTTCACTAATATCCCATGCTCTGTGGTGACAGGAACCTTGTGAAGAATACCATTTTAAATATGTCTGAACTTGAGCCAAATAAGAGCCAATTAAATGCCATGCGTGATGTTCTCTGTTTCGCTCAGTTCATGGGTCAGGTTTTTTCATTGCCCGGCTTACCAGCCAACTGCGTCATTGTGTTTTATGTTGCAGTACAAGTTCAATCTACTCCACTTTTTCCTAGATGCAACTTCATCAGCAGACTCTACAATTGGTGCCTTAATTTTTCCAGTTTTGCTTTTGCGTTTCCTGCTTTTAATTGGAATTTCCCATTGGAGTTCAAAAGGACACTGTGTCTGTTTCACACAAAAAGCAGTTCATTTAAGTTTTTATTTGTAGTTTTTTTATTACTGATAACAAAAGGGTTAATTACCATCTAGAGAATATGAACTGAATAGAGTAAGCACTTGAATCGCATGTGTTTTTAAATTTCATATCAGCCTTGTGGCTCTTAAACATTATATCATTATAATTCAAGCACAACCTTGGCGCTCAAGATGTTTTTATCCCGCATTTTAATAACTTTGCAGTCAGGGCCAAGTGCCATTATGTGAGTAAATGAATGGAACAAGTGCTTGTTCTCATTATTTTCAAAAGCTCTCCTCAATTCATCAGGCTAGGTTTGTGGATTCCTAGGAAAAAAGAGGTCAAAAAGGAGCGCGTATACATGTTTGTGTGAGAGAGAAAAAAAGAGGGCAGGAGAGAGGGGAAAGCAAAGAGCACATATCTCTGTGTGCTTTAACACGCGGGCTGGGAGGAGGGCTACTTTATTTGAACATGGCACGCTTGTTGACCCTCTTCATAACTATTCCTCCTCTGCAGAGCCCAAGAATGGGATATTACCACTTAGCCTCTGTAAACACAAGTTACGCTGTTGAACTATGGACCTCGGAGTCGCTCTCTTAACTGCTGAATGCCTCAGCTGTGTCTGCCTGTGAGGGGAAAATCCTTTCCTGTCTGGGTGGTCAATTCTATTGATTTGCAGAAAGCTTTTCAAATGTGTCACGTGATTCCTGTGATCTTTTAGTAGCAGCACTGCTTGTCCTGTCTCTTGCTCTATGTATAAGGTCATAGGACATACACAGCTACATGTGCACACATACACAAACATGAGTGAATAACTCCTTAGGGACCCCCATGGACCCGTTCTTTCACCTTTTTAAGTGGAAAAACAGGATATTCATGGGGGGATGGCAGGTCAGCAGTAGATGCAACACTGAAGTGTTTTACACCATCTGAAAATTGGGGAACCTGAAGATTATTTTGAGATGCAGTTTCTAGTCATAAATCTGTAATAAACATGTTGTTCCTTTGTTGTTAAACACTGGGGGAATTGATAAAAAAAAGTTGGCTGAAAATTTGGATTGCAAGCAACTTTTTTCTGGAATCTACTAAAAATCCCCTTATTGTAAATATATACAGATCAAAGCCATACATCTTCTGAGTACTCGAGGTCTTTAGTGTGTGGTTGTTAAGTTTCATGAGGCTGTGATTATCCAAGAGATTACATTGCATCATTCTATACAGTGAGGTCTCTATACAGTGAGTTCACTATAATGAAATGGCTGCTATGGGGACATCATCTCACCTGAATAAGATTGCGCTCATTGAATCCACAAGAGTCTCAAATATCCAGTGACATCCAAGTTATACAATTCCAAGACTGTCAAATACAATAGATGAAAATAACACAATTGTACTGCAGCAGAAAAACAGCATAATTGTTTTCACCCATATATATATATATCTTAAAGACAGTAAAGCCAGCGCTCCTGCAGGACTCAGAGGGTGAAGCCTTGCATTTCTTTAAACTTTATTCTAACCTTGAGTGTTTCATGCTCTGCTATTTGAGCATGTTAAATGAGCACCGGGTCTAATTTTTGATGTTCTTGTGTCTTATCTGACCGCAGGCACTCATTACAGTCAGCCCATGTTCTCTTTCTGGATAAATCTCAGATTTACTATTCACTTTCTCATGCAGGGTTTAGTCACACAACAGTGGGACAGGGCCCTCTGGCAAATGCTCCTATAGCAGAATGGCAGGGAGCACAGAGCATGTCAAATCAAATGTCAAAAGAGCAGTTGGCCAACTCCAAACTATCTTACACTTTCATTTCCTCAATATTCTTGAGTGCTGCTGGGATAGAATATATATGACAGAATGTCTCTGTGGGACTTAGATAAGAGGGAGCCAGAGATAAGTGAGAGAAAACCATCACCAGACATGATAACAATCTGGTATCCACATTAGTTACCCTGCTATGACAACTGTGCTCATCGGCTGTGCTATTAGATGCTTTTTCTGTTAAACAATCTTATACAGATGGTATCATGCCACAATTGTTTTTTTGTATCAAGAAGAGTGGTGATAAAGCGTGGGAAGCCCTGAATGTGAGATTATCATTCATTCCTATGGGGAGATTTAAGGTTGAGAGAGCTGCTCGATCCTTTGGGATGAGATGAAAGACACAAAGCTTATGTCGCAGGGCCTCTGAGACGGCACAATACAAGCACAAAACTTGTGTTATACATTGTATTGGTAATTAGTTAAAAGTGCTTGCATAATTAGCATACCTACTGGATCATATCATTTTGATCTGGAATCTGTGTTTCTTCATGTCAGGGACAGATGTGTCCTTGGCTTTGGAGCAGTGCAGACAGTAGAGTTACTGCATGAACAAACACAACTGGCAGTCGAAGAAATGTGTCCAGAGTGTTTTTATCCTCTGCAAGTCATGTTAATGAATTATACTTTCAATGAATACTTGGAACAAAATGATCTATCCACATGTATCTTTTTTGGTACAGTATAATCACTCTTCTGGCTGCCACACCTTCATGACTCTATCAGCATTTCAGGAGCTGCCAGCTGTTTTCTGCCCCCAGGACCTGCTGTCATCACCACCTTTATGGCCTGGTTTTCCCAGCTCTTACTTCCAGTACAAACATTAAATGTTACTTACTATTAGATATCACTGTATAAAGCTCTGATTTATGGGCACACAACTGTTATTATACAACATGATATATTATTATGCTGCTTGTTTACAAAAACTACAACATAGCAATGGCTTAATAAGAGTAAAAGTTGATCTTGTAATGCTGGGATTACAAGGCAAAAGCAGTTGTATTACTAATGGAAACTACTAAATAAAAGTTACATTTGAAGGGAGAGTAATTATGCATTAGTAAATGACAGGATAACAGAATAAATCATGTGCTAGCAGGCCAACCAGTTGCCATTCATTTCTTCAAAGAAACTACCATGACTAAAGACAGCTTATATTGTATTATAATTAGGAGGCATCGCACAATGATGGGACAAGGGCTTGCTAAAAACTCATTAAACCTACAGCACTCACACTTGGAATTAGAGGAAGTAATATTCCGGCTGAGAGTATGCCCTGGGGTAAAATGGAGGGAAAGCTCTCTTGGCTGAATGTAGTTTAAATTCCTGGGGTACTTGAATAATTGATTGAAAATAGAATACTAACCAAAAAATAAATAAATAAGAAAGATAATGTTGGAATCATTTAGTAAACTACTCTGTTTGTATAATATACTTTGTCATAATATTTCATCCACAGTATAAGGATTTTATTCAGTGTTGAAATGACCTATAAATGTCAGCTACAAAAACACTATGGCAATTATTTGTATGAACAGCCTGCAGAGGAAAACTCTTATGACTCAAATTCAACTGCACACAGAGAACATCTAAAATCAGTTAGCCTTAAGCTTAATGCTGATAATAATGAAAAAAACACATATTGTTTGATTTATTTCTGTTACAGTTTGCAGCTATAATTGAGGGCCTTTTGGTTTGGCTCAACGCCAACTGGGATGCCGATTGTATGAGATACGAGGCGCATCTCAATTATGTAATGTTTTGCAATATTATTCTAGAGCAAAAATATGTGGCGTTTAATGATAAACAATAGTCTGATTTCAGTTAGAAATTGTGTAGAAGGAATTCTAGCTGCAGCCAAAACCTTCCAAATAAATTACATTAAAATGACAACCATCCATCCTTAAAGTGTCCTTGAGCAACTTTCTGGTTGGTTGCTGATAATAAAAAAAAATCTGTAAAGAAAAACAAACAAATAATACATTGTATAATCTTCTCAAAGCTAAGTTGATTAAATTTCACCATTAAATTTATGTTGTGCATGACATCTACATTCACCTATAGTTGCATTGACTTGCCGTTTTTATTGCATGGTTTTAAAGCACACATCAGCATCCTTTTCTGTGCATGTGTCAACACACATATTTTATTAAGTTGTGTGTTATAATGTTCCCATTTCCTCTTTTTAAATTTACTTTGATAATATATCTTTGTTAATTTCCTCACCTAATAAATATTTCTTTATCTCACTCAAGCCACACTGTGAAATTGAGGTCAAATGAATGAATTTCATTGAAATAAAACAAAACAAAGGGCGCATCATTGCATCTTGGTTGCACATTTCAATTGCAAGTGCAACATCACATGCGCTAGGTGGTGCACTGTGTAAGCGAGCAAGTTTATATGGTTTGATCATTGGTAACAAAATCTGTTGCTCAGTAGCGCCACTTGCGCTGGCCTAGCGGCAATACCTATCAGTCTTGTGTTATTACAGCCCTCATGACCACGACAGTATCGAGTTAGCCATACTACCACACGGAAATTCTTGTCAGGACTTTCAAAATAAAACGCACACTTGTTTGTTGCATGTTTCAGCATCTTTTTTGACACAACATACCAAACGGAAGTCAAATATATTATTCAGGATTAAAACATACTTAACAACGTCGTGTTTTCCTAAAGCAACATGAATAGAATAATTCTTAATATTAACCAAAACAATTCTACACTTTTACTTTGCCGGAAGTGTTGCCTAGTTTCTGATGTGTGTCTGTCTGTCTTCGGTTGGCTTGACAAAGCTTTGACCACGAATGAGCCAATAGGCTGTGGAAGGCAGAGTTGTCCCTGTGGCCGCCATTAAAGAAAGGAATCCATGAATTCAAATGGAAACCAACAGGAACCGAGGCTGAAATAATGACCGAAATAATCGTTAAAATATAGGCCGATGCCAGATTTCGAGAGGTTTTTACAGGATGTATTTCGTTTTTAGACTAATTTTTGCGATGGAGGAGTAAGGCAGGACGTCTTTATTTTTTTAAGCAGAGACCGTTTTAGGGCTAAGGGGGAGGGGGAGAGTTGCTTCTTTGCTCTCCTTTTCTTTTTGTTTTATGAACATTTTTCGCTTCCTTTAATTAGTTTTTACTGTGTGCTTTTGAGATGTCGACATAAAGCCCACACAGTCTCTTTTATCCGCTTTTATCTCCGGCGGGGGAACTGCAATCGGAAGGTTGTTGAATTAACTATCCTCCAGCCAAATGTTACAAAAAATATTTCTCGTTGATTAAGCCTGCACATCTTTGAAAACACAAATTCGCAAATTGTTCTTTATTTCCCGGGAAGTGAAATGATGGAGAGTTGGACCTCGCAGTGAAGAAGGATGAGTTCTTGTTATGTACCAAACGGGGCCAGCTTGGAGGATTGCCATTCCAATCTATTCTGTCTGGTAAGAGATTTAAAACTAAAGGAAAGCAGCCATTTTTAACTAGCTGAACAGGGGCTAAGCTAACGTTAGCCACACAGGCATCAGTTGATAGGAGCTTAGCTAGGCTTACGGCCCTGTCGAGCTGACATCATTTCAGGGCAACAAGGTATCCCAGTTCGCTAATGTTGTCATGTTCCCAGCTTTTAACACTTTGACACTTAACCTGGCTGCCACGACCTGTCTGTTATTATCCTCTTTCTGCTACATTTATTTTTTCCCTTTCGCAAACCAAACATTCAAGGTTAACGCCACTCGCTTGTTAAGCTTCATTTACTACATTTCTCAGGATAGACACAGCAACATATCGCCTGTTAGCACGGAAATAAATGTTGTGCATTTTACTGCCAAAAGCACGACTGTGTTTCCCAACGAGTTAGTTGTTGTAGCACTTTCTCCCTTTCGCCTCAACACCTTGTTTATTATTAACTTGCTATCTCGTTCGCATTACATTTCCACTATGTTTTATCAAGTGCTGACCCGTAAACCAAACACCTCATGCACTCCACTTTGCAGCTTTAACTTGTTTCGCTGAGACTGGGGAACCACGGAGCATTTTCTCTAAAAATACAGGATTATTGCATAGTATTGACAACTCCTGGAGGGACGAATGTCACTGCCCAACTTGCACACCTTTTCAGATAAATGCACGCTTCTTATGTTTTGCATAGAAAGTTCTCTTTCTTTGCAGCAAGCATGTAACAAGATGTAGGGAAACAGTATTTGTTTGCAAACGTTAATTATATATTTAATATGTCATCATCTTGTTTGTCAGTGGCTTAATCTTCTTGGACTTCATTTTCTCCTATTCACACCAACTAGGGCACAGGCCCCAGGCTGATTATATAATCTCTGGCATGCATTCCTGGGTATTACAAACATCTAGGTGACTACGTATCTAAGACATACTTTCTACTACCAATAACGACACTATAAATTGGGGTAATGTATCCCCCTGTTTGTCTGCCTCTGAATATCTGAGGTGGTATCATGTTGTCAGTTGTGGCCAGTTGACATCACCCTAAATAGTTGTGGTTGTGCTCCTACCCACTTCACAGGTATTATTTAAATACCTTGTGAGATAAATAGCGCAGTGGGCATCCACTGTGTGAAGTCCACAGTCCTCCCCGCTACAGCATATGGAAAGGTGTTGCTTGTGTATACAGTTCCTCCTCTGGCTGGATAATCAAGAACATGGTCTGAATGTGTTTGTTGTTGCAGTTAATTGGCTTGTCAGCAGGCTTAACTACATGTTGACTTGCAGGTTAGCTGCAGAGTGTAACGCTGCCTCCACTAGCTCCTCTGAACGTCCTGCTGCCACAGTTGGAGGTTGGAGATGTGATTTGTCAAATGCAAAACCATTAGAAAAAGTAGTTTACTTATATTAAATGACACTTTATGGTGCAGTGAAAGATCTTAAAAACACAATGCATTGATTCAACATATGCATGCAAGCAAAGTTAAGTGTAGAGTGAGAGTAGAATTGCACCCTTAGTAATGTTGACATAGAATGTAGTATAATAACGACATCATGAAATACTACACCGCTTTTGCCACAAATTGACACAGCTTCCAAGCTGTCCGCCCCCTAAAGGTAACATTTCATTGCAGAAAATCCCCACTCTCTCAATACTACTTAGTTGGGTCGATTGTGTGTGCTGAACTCGTAATTACAATGTTTACGACAGCACTTGAAGGCAGCGTTGGCTACAGTGGACAAGGCGAGGTAGAGGCTGGTAGTTGTGGTGCTCTGCCTGTCTGGCTGACATTTTCCTGCACACTGAGACTAAGCATAACACCACTGCTGTTATGACTCACTCCCTGAACAGACTCCACTTTGTGGTTTTATGGTGAAAGAATGCGAATACATTGTGGTACTTTTTTCCCTCTCAGTTTTTCAGTGGATAGTCTTCTCAGGAGTATGATACTACTTGTTGCATGCTTTTTTTGCGTTCAAAAGCAGGCTTTTGTAGTTAACTTGGCGTGTAAATTTAGTTTATGTATTTCAGTATTATTATGCATCTTTTTAGCTGGCTGTTTGGAGTTTGAACTTGTATTTCAGTACCAAGGGTTCTAACATTTATAAAAGCACTTGGCATAAATCTTCAGTTTGGTGATAGCATACAGTAATTTAACAAGAGTTTTTTCTGTAATTGCCCATATGAAACTGATTTGCATTTTCTTTAACGAAAACTGCAAACACACATTAGATAGTTTCACGTTCTCCATGGCAGGGTAAACTGAGGGAGAGAGGTGACAGACAGGAAAAGAGACTTGTAGCAGAGGAGCATCTGCAGCATGATTTGAGCAGCTTCACCTGTTGCTTGTCTCATATCTTGAAAGGCAGGAAGGCAGCTGTTTGAACACAGTGTTCCCTACTGAGACCCAGAACCCTAAGTGGCCAGAGGGAAGGTGAGCAGCTGGCACTATCAGAGGTCATAACCCCCCCAAGTATGTGTCACCTCATGAAAACTTCCCTCCTCGTATCCAGTGCCTTTAACCTTAGATTCCCTCCTAATGCAGCAGTGTGATTTTAGGCTTTGGCATATGAAAGATAAAACTTCACATGACCCAAAAGCAGGTGCTCACATACTGCAACATTTGCTAAGACACATGCAGGTGGAAAACTTGTAGATTCATAGCAGAGCATCAAGTGTGCACTCAGCCTGGAAAGCATGAACGTTGGAAGGAAATGTGCAGATAGTTGTGGCGCCCTCTGCTTTTGCACACAGACTGCCACTAATTTATTTCGAAAGGACAACTGCAGAAGGCACATTTATCCTTGATAGAGCAGTCTGCCTCTTGGACATTGTTGATGAGCAGTGGAGTACTGACGTGTCCAGTGTTTGGCAGAGGGGCTATTCAGTGCTGCCTCTTCAGGCTCAGGAATATGTAAGGACAGAAGTTGGCGTTTTTTCTTTGTAGTCCACGGTTTGGTTTAATCACATGTATTTTGTGCAAAAAGCTTAACAGAGACAAAATACAAGCAATGTGACCTTGTGCTTCTACACTAACTTTTTAAAAATGCTATTGAAAAAATGCAGTTTAACGCAAGTTTAATTCTTAAGTAAAAAGCCTGCCCTACAACTGTGTAACTAAAGAGATACGTTGTTTAAAAAGTAGTCTGAAGTCATGTTTCAAGGTTTTACAACATTCAATTCAAAAGCAGCTAATGTAGTTTTTTTTTATCAAATAGAGTTGCAGAAGATGCAGTGTGTGATTGTACAATGGCTGCAGTCAGTCTTTGTTTTTCTATTTAAAGACAGAATGTTGCCACCCAGCAGTGCTACGCAAACCATAACAAATCATCTTTGTGCCCAGTTCATAATGTGCAAATATAAAAATATGATTAATCTTGCAACAGGGACTTTACGAACATCATGTTAAATTCACTGTCAATCAGCAGTGCAAATACTTTGTTTGTTTCCCTTTTGTAAACAAAACAGATTCTGCTTAAAATCTTGCTAGATGTCACTTCAGAGGTGATTTCAGACATTGTTGTCTAAATCTCCCAATTGGAGCTTAGCAGATTTAGACACATGTCATTAAAATGAACCCCTAAAGCTCTAGAGCTGCTTCAGATCCTCACTTTCTCCCTTTCCTCATATGTGGAATCATACTGCATGGTTGGTGAGACTGCCCGCTGACCAAAACCCCACAAAAGTTAGTGAGTTACTTTAAAACTTTATGGAGTTTTGTGGAGTGTTCAGCTCAGCGCCCAGCTAGAAGTGTGTGAGCACTCGAGGAAAAACTTGTTGGACTTTTTGCTCTCTCACATCCAAACAGTGCAAAAGAGAAAAGACTGCTCTGGATGTCTGTGAACACCTTTCAGCTCCACACTGCAGCTGCTCAACAGCATGGATTGTCAATACACTGTGAAAAACTTTAGCAGCACCTTCTTTTTTTCTTCAGTGAACTCAAACAACAGAAGGAATATACTTGTTCTACCAGTTATTGATCCCACTGTGTGTTTTACATGTGATAGTTAGCACCACTGATAACACTTTGTGATTTAATTAAAGTCCATAATATTTTGATAACAATCTATCTTAAACTATGATACTGTCATAATTCCAACAATAAAGCATCTTTTAAGTAAACAGCTAGTGATTTTAATGTAATTTTGACTGTGAGAGATGCATCTGCAGTAATAATTAATGATTAACAATAATAATTTATTGCAGGGTTATATTCATAAAGAATCGAAGTGGCTGTGACAGTTATAAATGTCTGTTAATCATGTGAGATATTGACGGTGGAGATGTCATATATAGACATAACATAATAAACACAACACATTGAATAAGTCATTTATTACTGAGGATAATTGCTTGTTGACAGTAGCATTCATTTGTTTATACTTCCTGTATACTACACATGCTGTAGTGAAGGCTTGCTCCGTGCCATATATTCTAAAAGAAACATTCATAATGTATTCAATTGCCTACTTGGCAGAGAAGCTGCAGCATAGATGCAAACATCCTGATGGTGACAGAAACAGTCGCAGAAAAAGGTGATGAATAATAGTGTAATGCAAGATGAACAGTCTAGCCTTGCACTCTTGTAAGCTGTTGTATTTCATTCACACATTAACAGCACTGCAGCAGCATTAATCAGTGTTTTAGCTGCGACTGCTACTACAGTAGCTAAATCTCAGAAATGAACCAGGTCAAAGTTTCTGTGCCCACTGGATGTGGTCAGTGGGTTCCAGTTGCCCTGTGTGTACTGTTGTACCACAGTAACTGTAGTCAATAACAAGAAGCATGCCAGTGTTTTCTCTGCGTGCCATTTTAAAAGTCACCTGATACCAGGCTGACTGTTCATTAAACTATTTAACCTTCTCCTAACCCTATGTGCATAGAGTTGCTTGTTTGCTTGAATTTGAAGATTGCTTTACAGATGAGAACGTCTGTAATCAATAGTTTTTCTATCGTTACTTATTGAATAACTTGCAGTTAATTGATAATCCAAGTTGTCATTAGTTCATTTTCATGTGATCAACTAATCAATTAGTGGTGTAATTGTTTCAGAACAGGTTGTAATTGCTTTATTGCTGTACTCAAATGTTATTTGATTGGCGATTAGATGGAGAGGAGTTTGCATCGCCCTATATTCTTTTGTTCTTGTAAATGTAACAAGGAAGATGATACAGTAGGAAATGTTTAGGTTGAGAGGCCTTTTAACCCTCTTCCTCTATCTGTGAGGGGGTTTAATATGACTTAATGTCAATGCAAACACAAGACAATGCACTCTGCCTCGACAGTAACAAAATGTCACGGTATTATGCTGTAAGTGAATCCACTTTAGTTCACTCCTGCATTGGATCTGGCTTGTAAGAGCAATCACAATGTACATCTCCCATGTATTAAGTGTTCCTTGGTTACAGTTCAGCCTTCATATAAGGCCTACAGGTTAACTTTAAAACATGAAGGGCATTTTTTCAGGGCAAAGCAAGCACATTTGAATGGTATTATAACATGTATTACAGGGTTCTTACAAAGTCTTGAAAGTTTGGCAATTTTAATTTTTAACCGTTAAATTCAGGAAGGTCAGGAATATGCTTAGATTTCTATATACTCCTTGAAGATCTGCACAATCACTCATGTAATTATGATCAAAACATACAACCAAAGTTAATATGAACAGCTGGTAAAATGAACAAAGTATTAATATTCATTGATTGATGTGGGGCTGAATTAATCCTATAAACTTTATTTTCCAGAGTTTAATTTATGATAAAACATTTGATGTGATGATAAAGGGTTGGGAATCTGGAAATTACTGGTAAGGTACCGTGCAGGCATATTGCTTGTATTTACTCTTCAAAAGCTGAATGAACACTGTTATTAAAACAGTAATGCAAGTAGTTAATATAAATGAATAACAGGCTGCAAAAGAGCGGTGAGAAGCAAGAGTTACCACAAGCAAGTTACGGAAACACTTATTTGAATAAGAGTTGTGTAATTTAAAGGAAAGTATCAGTCCCCTGTCACCAGCTTGATGCCTGAATGTCTGTGTGTAGCACATAATCACATCTGAAAGTGTGAAACGATTTATCTGGGAGGAGGAGAGACCCATAATAAAATCTGTAGGGCACTTATGAACAAAACCTTTTACGCGGTGAAACACACAATACCAATGGGGACTGGTCAATAAGATGTTGGGGGTGTTCACTTGCTAATTGCCTATCTGTACTGCTCATGATCTGGTTTCACAGTTAACCGTTGTCCCCTCACCCTCCCTTTGCATTGTGTGCACAGATGTTTCCGAGCGAGATGCAGGTGTAATGTAGTGCTTCTCACACTCCAGCAGGAAGGAGCAGCCTAACTGCTGCAGCTCTGTCGTTACACACAGACCTAGCTCTGCTGTTTGCACCCTGGAGCTTGTCCTCAGCATGTGCAGCAGCTTTTGAATTCCTAAGGAGCCACATTGTTCGTCAGAGATCATGATGTTTTGATCATGCATCCCGACAACTGCTGTGTTATCATGACACCTTTTGTGTGCTTGCCAGCCTTTTCCCCCCTTGAGTTAGAGGTAGAGAACAAATTAAACACGTTTTCTGTTTTATTAATGATGCATACAGTGTATACTTTGTAACTGAGGAACAGCAGTTTCTTTGAACTTTATTGCAATTAATACACATTTACAGGCAAATGGCTACATGCACATATAGATGAAATAACACTGTACATAGTTTTCTGTGGTTCTGTGGATGCCCACGACTGTCCCCTTTATAGACCAAAATCCATTATTAAGCTACAGTCTTAAAATGAATAAAATATAATAATAAGTAATCACAGCACGTTTGATTGATCCACGAACAGATGTTCAGGTGGTACTTCCAAAGTAGAATAACACGCTTGCCTGTAAGCTGCTGTGGTACTACTTGGCCATGTACGGGAGCCATAAATCTAGTCAAAAGTATTTTTAACCCCAGGTTTATTAATAATTGTCGACCTGTGTGTGCTCACTCCGTCTTATTGCTTACTAACTTGTTGTTGTGATCCAGCTCTGCTCCAGCTGACGCCATACAATGCTCTGTTTTGACAGTCCCCGACCCACCCCCAACCCCCACCAACACCACCACCATCACAACTAACACCACAAATCTCCCAGCTTATCCCTAGCCAGGCGAAAGACCACCGCTTCGCCACAACCACGGGTAATCACTTGTTCAGGCTCAGCGCCTCTGCACTTGAGTTAAGATATCCCCTGAAATGTAATGGATTAATTGGTTGAATATACAGAGGGACAGCCTGCCAAGTCAGCCTGAACGGAATAGGACTAAACGGCATGAAAATGAACAGTCCATGTTCGCACAGATTACTTGAAATGTCTACAAGGATAGATAGAGGACCAAGATTGCCAGCGGAAATGGGGATGTACGCCTAAGGCATCACGTGTGTGTTTTGTGGTAGTTAGTGTGTGTGTGCGCGTGTGTGCATGTGTTTAG
>CAFUXE010000158.1:513132-532534 GCA_903364295.1 Serranus cabrilla | reverse complement strand
TTTTGTGGTAGTTAGTGTGTGTGTGCGTGTGTGCATGTGTTTAGGTAGACATGGGTAGTCTGTCGGCGCTTGGATGATAAGCGGCAGTGCTAGCTAGCAGTGGAGCGTAATGTTCCTGCTTTAACACTTAATAACCTCGGCAGTGATTTACTGCCTATGAGGCTTTTTCCTGTGTGTTTTGTTCTCTCTATAAAAGCCAGACAGCGTATATAGAAAGGCAAAGCACCCCCCCAGCACTCACCAATAATGAGGATTAAGGTGGTGAGACCACATTTACCAGCATTAGTTTTTTCCTGTTTGTGTTTCGAACATGTTGTTCATGGTGATACTGAAAGCACCTGAAGCACAAGTGCACAGTTCTTTGCAGGAAGAAACAAATTTGTAACGGCAGTTTCTCAATTTTTGTCATCACACAATGGTGTTCTGTTTTCTTTCCATCTATTGTGTATCTTTACATCTTTCAATCTTCCCCTCTTCCTCCGTATTTTTGTTCTTTTTTCAGTTTTGACAGCCTGGGTGTCTAGTTGTCAGTAGTTGGTGGGTGAACTGCCCCATGGAAGAGGATTAATACCTCCTCTTTACACTCTGCTCAGCACATGTTTACTCCAAGGTGCTGAGTGGATCCTGAAGCAGCGACTCCACACACTAACAATGTTGCCCCCCTCCCTCCCCTCTTGTCTTGCAGGCTGACTTGACAGGGATCAAATGGAAGAGGTTTGTGTGGCAGGGTCCCACCTCTGCACCAATCCTCTTTCCGGTGACGGAGGAGGACCCCATCCTATGCAGCTTCAGCCGCTGCCTGAAGGCCGACGTGCTAAGCGTATGGCGGCGCAGTCAGCGGCAGGGCCGGAGGGAGCTGTGGCTCTTCTGGTGGGGGGACGACCCAAACTTCGCAGATCTCATCCACCACGAGCTTGCAGGTAGGGGCCCCTTGGCATACACATAAGGGCATGTCATTTGGAAAAAAAACATCGCAGGTACAGCCTCTTTATGCCGCCTCCTCACGACATGGAGGTCAGAGGTCAGGGTCAGGGTCAGATACTGAACCAAGGATACTTGTGGGAATTTAGTGACTGTTTTCAAGGGAACAGGGAGAAAACTCCTTGACACAGAGGTAGCTTGTTAAGAAGCAGGTAATTTGCCTGCTGCTGCATGATGGTGCGGCAGACAGTCAGGCAAGTTAGTTTTACAAGTTGTTTTGGCAAATTAGATGATTAAAAAGATTTAGAGGGATGACTGTCTGAGTTTCTGCTTTGGCATGAAAAATAATCTATGAATATGAAATTCACCTCCTCTACCAAGGCACCTTTTGTTGGATTCATTCAAGGTTATGAAGCTAAAAGACTGATGGCTGTAAAAGATAACGGGAAGTGTAGAGGGCTTGCAGCTTTTGTAAAAGAAGCACTTGAACATCGATCACGCTGTCAAGATACGTTATTGGTTGTACAATGAAAAATGATACAGATTTCACTGCTTGATTGTCAGGTAGGCACAGGGGAGTTACTCTGTAAGTGAGAGCCTCAGGGAAGTGTTAAAATCTGTGTAATCTGATACCTCTCTAATGTCCCCCCCTCCCCTCCTCTGACTGATAGGCCAGCCAGCCAGGCTGGTAGTGCCAACACCTGTAGGGCAACTCCCTCTCCCTGGAGACACTGGGTATCACGCCGTTTCATTATTTCATGTGTGTGCGAGAGAGGGCTATCTTGTCTTACTGACCATAAATGGATGAAGCAGCACCTTGCATTTTATAATTACAAAGTAGAACAAGTAATCTAAAGTCACATAGCACCATTCCACTAAGGAGGAAGAAGAAGAGAAGAAGGGAAGGAAGCAGAGCTCAGTCCGATTATAACTTGAGTGAGAAACGCAGCATGCAGGAGCAGCCATGCAGAAACGAGGCAAATGCATCCACCCCCCACTTTCTTCTTTTCCCTCCTCAGTAACAGTAACATTAGCGGTGGAAGATGGAAAAGGCCATCTTTATTCATGCTCTCTGCCATGTAGATTGAACTTTGGAGTCTGAGCCAAGCACAGCCCGTCTGTGACCCTCCTTCATTATGGGACATTGTGCCTAAAGTGGACTCAAAATGGGAGCTGAAGGCTACGATGGGCAGCTCATTCAGGCCTAACGGGTCCTGGTAATTACCTGAAGCGTCTGGCTCAGGCCATCTAATAGAGTGTGCTACATTTCAAGTAAGAGAGGGTGGTATGGACAATCTATATTTGGAAATTGTTGGAGTCACTGCTGTGTTCTTCTGCTGGCTTTGGGGAGATTAAACGTGATATTGTTTGTGTTTCAGGAGATGGAAATTATATAATTGAATATTGACCAGAAAATCTGCGCTGCATTTTCCTTCCAGGTATTTTAAAACAAAATGATGAATCATGGTTTGGCAGGTCTTGTTTCAGCTGAGGTGTTCTTTGAATTCTTATTAAAACACCACATCTAGAGCACATCTATTCCTCTTGAGAATGATGTTGACGTGGACAGTCACATGAGATTTCTCACATTCCCCACTCCCCATGTTTCTCCAGTGTTTTGCACCCTGACTCAACAGTGTCTTGGTGTGAATGGTTCCCAGAAGGGCGGTGTAATCCGTGTTTCCTGTTTTGGAAGCTGCTGCTCCCTTCTCTCTAGTGGAAGACTTCTTCCGCCTGCTCCTTTAGCCTTTCCCCCCTCTTGTAGCTGCTGTAGGGCTCTGCCAGTGAAATGAAGCAGAGCAGCCTCTCTAGATGGATCTGAAGTCAGCCAGAGGGCTTCTTTTTCTCCTCCATCCTCCGATCTGCAGCTGCTGATCGCTCTGTTCAGGATGGTGTGTCCTGAGAGCTGATAACACAGCTGAGATGGAGATGGAGGACTACAGGAAGCTTTGTTTTTGAAGGCTTTACCTTTATATGTGCAGTTGTTTGGCCCACTGGTGAAGGATGCTACTGTCCTCTATTAGAACCCTTTTAGGTGCAAGTATACTCTGTCAGAACAGCTTGTCAGATGGTCAAAACCTTCAGTGCGCCATTCAAACTCTCTTCATGCCAATATTGGCCATGGAGGTGAGAAAAGATCCATCGTTTATAGGTATCTCTCTAGCTATCTGCACTTATTTATGACACCTTGCATGTGCAACACTATGAATGCTTCCCAGGAGACGTGGCCAGGGCTTGTCGTGGGCTGGTGGCCAAGTGTCTTTTGATGGGTGCCTGGTGTGGGCCAGCGATAGACTGATGGCAGCATTAAGGCCTAATAGTTTCTGTGATGACAGAATCACAGACAGAATTGCGGCGTATCAGTTACCACAGTTTGGGTAGCTAGCTCAGGTTGCCAGGTAATGTTAGCTTATGATGTTTGGAGGCTTGAGTGTAAAGAAAACTGATCTCAGACCTCCTATTTCCTATTGTGTGTTCACATTTTATCTAACAGATGTTGCTATTAACCTATCCAACCGTAATGTCTATCTTTCAAACCAACCTGCTGTATCCATATTTAAAAACTACTAGCTGGACCTCTAGCTAGTGCGGACTAGTGAGGCTTGATGCGTACGAACTGATGCAGCCCCTTGGATAAGAGGCGAAACGTCTTCCCAGACAAATACAAGTCCAGTTGCCTACGATTCAATTTGCCCAGAATAGAACTGTGACCTGGATGAATGAGAATATTCATAGACATCTTAGAAATAGAATAAAAAAAACTCCCTGTTGCTTGGACCTGTTGTGGGGTTAGCTTAAGTCTGGTGGGCCACAGAGCTTGCTATATATACACTGGTGGAAAACCCTCTGTCCATTTTGTGATTTTAATAAAAAGTTGAAGCCCGAGCATCTACCCATCCCTTTGACGATCAGTTGTTCACCTTGCCCTTGAGTGTGACCATTCTGAACAACTATGAACTGATGCAGTTGGAGATCACACTGTATTTCTTCTTGTCGAATTCAGCCCTGCATTGGTGTTCTTCCTTTAAGGTTTCTAGTGGTGTTTACTCTGACCATCTAATTGGGAATAAGAGGATATTACATAAATCCTGATGGAATAAAAAAGGTTCTCTTGGCTGAGTATTTGTATGTAGCCCAAGAAGTAGGATGATGATTGACAGTCTATCTGCCTGTTGCCTGATCAGGTGCGAATCAACAAATGCCAGTAAGCGTTGGTAGGGAACACCATGGACGCACCAGCCCAGCCCAGCCCTTGTGACTCATTGGTCTAGGGGTATGGTTGTCATTTTGGGTAAGAGAGGTTCAGGTTCGAGTTCTGGACAAGTTTAACAAGCTTAACTTTGACTGTCACAACTGTTTTGGCCTTTGAACCACTACACTGTTGTTTTCACTGGTTCGATGAATTTATTTGCCTTTGGTCCAAGCCTGTTTTGGGAATAAAAACCTTTCTTTTCATTTTGGGGTTTCAGCCTCTTTTTAGTCTTAATGCAGTGTTGGCGGTAAACATGAAAATCCGCTCTTTTCCTTTCATTTCGGCAAGCTGAAATGGCGCTTACTCATTCCCCCACCCCCTTCCACCCTCATTAGATTAGCGGCCTGTGAAAGTCTTTTAATTTTGAGCAAGTGCCATTTCTGTACACCAGCGTGCCAGTAATCCCTTCTCTCCAGGGAGATGAGGGGAGAAGGAGTGAGCTGGATAGATGAGAGTAGTGAAGGGCGGAAAACTTGAGGGATCTTTTAATGTCTGACACTTAATCACCATTGAAGGAAAAGTAAGGGTAACCACCAAGCCCCTTCTCTACACTGTTGGACAACCCGCCTTGCTCGTACTAACACAACGAGAAAACCAATTCTAATCTTCCCCTGGCATACATAGAAATTATTCCCAACAAGTGAGTGCCATTGCTGAATTAAACGGCTTGCCTCCCCCCTCCACTGGTTGAGCATAGGCATGTATTCTTATGCAAATGCCATGCTCTCTTCATCGTCATCTCCCCTCAAAAGCTGGTGGAATCTCCTGACCAGGGGCAACCAAAGCGAAAGATAAATGGCTGCCTTTTCCTCCCCCTCAGAGACCCACTGATTTTGTGTGTGTGTGTGCATAGAAATTAGGAATGGATGTCTGTCTGTGAGGGTAATTGCACCGTGGTACATTTCTTACTAGTCTGTCCCACCCTCCATAGCATCCTTCCGTTGTACAAGTCCCACTGGAGCTTCCACTGCTGGAGTCTGGCACCACATATACCTCTTGGGTGTTTCCTAGTTCACTGTTCCTTTAGCTGCATGAGACTCTTGAGTTGTTGAGGCTTTGTTGCAGTCTTTCTTTTTCTTTTTTGATTAAGTTGAAGGGGAAAAACTCAACTCAAAAAGAACACAGTTGTAGGGGAATTTAGCCAATGTCTGTTTTGATGAATACATTTAATTTTGATGTTGCTTGCTTGTAAAACACCTAGCCATGCATATTCTTCTTGCTGAGCGCAAATGCTGGGATTTTTATTTGCTAATGGGAAGGTTGAAAGAGAAGGACGGTCATTTGCTGTCCAGCACAGGTTGTCAGCGCGACATCTCCACCATGATCCCTGGAGCGCCCCACATCTATTCATTATTAGGTGCTGGGTCAGATTTCTAGAGAATGAGAGAGAAATGGTGGGGGAGGGAAGAAGAGGACTGCATTTAAATTGTCCATCTCCTCCACCAGTTGATGAACACATTGTTTGGGATTCATCCAGTGATAGAGGGAAGAAAAGCTTAATTTAGCAACACTCTGAGAGCTTGTTTTCCACAATGATCTTCTGACAATTGTGTTTGTTTTTGCTGGAATGCAGAAATTCTTGGAATTTTCTAGCTTTGCCAACTTCATAAGATTTTTTTCTTCTTGTTTTAGCACTCTCCTCTGTGCTTATTTGAATCAGTGGTGAAATAAAAACAACCCTGCTTTGCACCTCAGGGCAGAAAATCCAGTTCCAAAGGGCATATTTCAGTAGTCTGTGAGGGACGTGTTGGCTGAAGGTCTCACTGTTTTACAAGTCAGACTTTTCTTTTCCTGGATTGTGTGAGGCGCTCACAACTTCAAAATTATTGAACTGCCCTTATATCTGTGAGAGGTACCCTGTTTGAAGCACTATCTGCAGAATACAGATGTTTGTTGACAACAAATTTCCATGACATTCAGACACCAAAACATTTATTGAAATTATGGCTGCTCTTAATTTTTAGTGTCTTGTTGGTACCCTTAGGGTCAGATGGTAAACAAAAGAGTTTTTACGACATGTTAAATGCCCATGTCAGAAATCAAAAGTGTTAGCTGTTTCAAATGGTCACTCTCAAAGGTGGAGTGAAAAGAGTTCAAGGGGTAAAAATATTTAGTATAGTGGCAGCTTTACACCTTTTTTGGCACAAGCTTTCGTTTATCATCAGTAGAGTTGTGTATCGTTTGAATTTCTTTGATACTGATTCTACTTGTCATTTCTGGTTCTGCTTATCAATTTCCATGTTTTGATTCCACAGTCATTGTTATTTTATTTAACTGTGATTACCCAGATGACAAGAGATTTGATAACTGAGGAGGGATGCAACTCACAAATGCTGTTCTGTGACACTCAGTTCTTTTTTGGTCAGCTTCCCCTTTATTGCCAACAAACAACAATAATAGGTGTGTCCCAGTCGCTGTCCTTGGTTCTACTGGACATGCTCGTTAGGTGCTGCTAGTACTGGCTGGTGACACACTTAGGGTCCAACTCCGCATGACATCATTCACTGTATATTCTTTCAAATTGAGGGATTTAATGTTGTGTTTGGATTTGATATGCAACCTGATTTGCAGGTAATTCGCTTCATTTTTATTTTTAAAGTGAAGCACAGTGTTGACCAGACCCATCTTTTACACTGCTGGGATGTTAGCTATTCATGCTAGCTCATATTTTGACAAATGGGCATGTTGTTGTGTTGTATAACCTAATCACATAGACCGGTCCTTGCAGTTAGCTATGTACCTCCTTACAGTTATGTAGAAAAGGTGATCTATAGGCATTCTGCTGAGCCCTACATGCTGATGTGTTGTGCATGTCAGACTGCAAAATAAGTACATTTAGTAGTCTGTGTAAAACAGCTGTGGTTTTAAAGCACCAGATGTATTAAATCCAGTAAATTGTGTTTATTTGATTGGTGCTGATGCCATGCAGTTACTATTTCTTTTGTGTCATGATGCTTGTTTCCATAAGCCCATAACAACTAGTATCTGTGTTTCCTCACTGGACTGCGTTGAGATACTAGCTTGCAGATTTTAAGGGTTACTCTTTGACTTGACAGTATGAAAATGTCGGATCATATATTTGTCTATCACAGAGCCATTTTCATACAGCAACATGTCAGGCCATCAGTGATGTGGTTGTGTGACTCCTAATCCTATTTTAAAGTAGTAATGGCACATTTGCTGCCTTGTATAGTGACAGGAGTGATGACAAACAAAAATTAATGTGATACAGATTCAGTCCCCCAATGATTTAAGGCCCATTGTATACACTGTAGCCCAGTGGATGCCCCGGGCAAGGATTCGGAAAGGAGAAATGCCACTCACTCTTTAGAATTTCCAAATGTTATTGACTTGGACAGCCTGAGAGAGTCAAACTGAATTTTGAAATCTCAACACTGTAGCTAAAACGTGGACAAAGAGTGTCCGGAGGCTATAAAATGGACAGTCAAGTGTTGGGGTCATGACCTCTTGGCTATGGCTAAAACTAATTAAGAATAAAGTGTAATTGGTTGAGAAAACATTTCTTTCTGGAATGACATTTAGACATCCTATTATTACTTGAAAGCTGTTTTTCTCTTTTATTCACCTCAGCAACTAGTATATTCCTATGTTCTTTAAATTCCTCCGTTTTGGTGAAGGTATGTTGGTGTGGCTGTGGTCACAGAGAGTACATAAATGTGTATCAAAGATAATTAGTCGGTGATACATGTGGTTAACCTTGGCTCTGGATTTGTGGCACTTTCTCCTTTTTTTCCTCTTCAAAGGTGGTTCTAAACTTCAGTGTGCAGCGCAGAGAATGATGAATAGATAAACCCAGACTCTTAGGAGAAAAAAGTAGAGGAGGCCGATGGCTTTTGTGCTTGGGTATCAATTTTCCAGGGCTAATCTCCTGCCTGTGAACCACCCTCCGCTTTCCTCTTTTCCTCCTGCTCCATCTCCCTCTCCCGCTCCCTCTGATAGATCTCCATTGACTGGCACAGCGCAGGGACTCGACCATGCATGCAGCTCTGGCCCATGGGTGCAGTCTCCCTCTCTTCTCTCTCTATATATCTCTCTTTTCCCTCTCTGCTCAAGAAATATTCATTAATTAGTAATGGAGCTTTTACAGAGCACCACTGGTTCTCTCTCTCTTTCCTTGCAGATAAGGAGGAAGTGGAGGAGAGGAGAAAACCTTCTGGCCAGGCTTGGTAGAATCCCCCTGAGCTCAGTCGATCACAAGGCATTAATCTTGCTGTTTAATGACCGACTGCTGCTCTAATTGCTTATACACAGACGAGCAACTGGGAGGGGGGGCTCAAATGTATTTTTCTTTAGCCTTTGCTAAATTTCATAACTTTCTTCTGGGTTTCTATGAACCCCAGAAACAACCCTGTGCCAATTTGCGATAAGATGAGCTTTGTTTCAGGATAAGCAGAGTAATGACGCTGCATTGTATCTCAGAGTGAAAGGAAAGTTGTTGCATGTTTGTGACAAAAGGTGTTTTCTTGCTAAAGCAGATGCGAGTGTTCTTAATAGAGCCGCTTTGCACCCGCTTAAGAGCTCTTTTAAAGGTCAGCTCATCTGGGTCTGCTACACAGGAGGCAGTGACATGAATGTGTCCCAACCATCAGCTTAGCTCATAAATCTTTGTCTAAATGAGGCCACTCATCTTTCGCCCTGTGCACTGACCACCATGCACCATGTCCCACCCTCCCATCACATGTACACCCACAGATCTGTCACCAAGCTTGGATTTTGGGTCACAGATTTAAAATATATGTATTTTGTAGACACTTGTGGGTACCTTAAGTGTAAATTATAAACATCGATTACACTTTAAAACTCAATATGCACAGAAGAGCAGCAAGAAATTGTCATAGAAATCTTTCACTATTAACATTTTATTGCCAAGTGTTTTATTATTTAATTAAAAAAAATAGTAATTGGCAGATTCATTCATCATGAAAATAATTTTTAGTGGATGTGAGTAATATCAATAGTTGAGGCCTTTATAATAGGTTTCACTCAAGGACCCGAGATGACAAGTGCACACAAGAAAAAAACATTATCAGAGAAGTGATTAAATTTTTTACGCGTCCCCCTGAACCCATTCTGGAGCTGTTACCCTGCGTGTGGCAGGTGGAGTCCAGAGACATCCGTCATTGGGATTCATCCAATAAAAATGTCAAAGCCAAATAGGGCTGTTCAGAATAGTTTGAAGCTTCATTCATAATGTTGATATTCAAATTCTAAATAAACATTTGAATGCTGCACAGCTTTTTTCTTCACTTAAATTATCAATATTATAATTATTGTATAATTAGATTGCAGTGGTGGTGGCTGCGTCAAATTGTTTCCAGCACGTGCGATCTAACATTTTAAATAACTCCAGAGCATGATGAAGTCAAAATTTATTGAAAAATTATTCACAGTTGACAATTAGTTTTAATGTAATGAAATATTCTGATTCAGTCCATATTTGTTGGAATTTATTCTTTAAAAAACAACAATGTCGCCATGGTTAAAAAACTGTTTTCTAACGGGGGCAGTCTAGCAGCAATCTAACAGTGCCATAAATTACATTTGTATTACGGCAACAAAAATCTATTCTATTCAAGTTAATTACTCAAGAAAAAAAGACCACATTATGTATCTGCATTTGCTTGGTGCTCCATCAAAACTTAATTTCTTTTATACCAACAGCATATGTAGAAAGATATTTAAATGAAGTCGATCTAATAAAAAATACTATCTAGTTTAATCCAATAAATCACTTTTTTTAAATTGGGGATTTTGTTTTGAGAATTTTTAGGGTGATTATGTCATAAGATGTGATGGCAATCATTCAAAATTCATTAAAAAAAACTCAATATAGGGTTGAATGTAAAAAAATGACGTTTGGTGTCGCTCTAAAGCCAGGTCCTGTCTGTTCTTGAGCACAGTCACACCTGCCCTGAAAATTAGATTTTTAAGAAGTTGCATTGCTACTTATAGTGAGTGGGTGTTACATTGTTTACATTGGACTTGCATGGACAAGGACTGCAAAATTTTTGTCTCTGCGTCTGTGTGAAGAAGGGAGTGTTGCAGCGGGCGTTGCATGATGAACGTGAGGTCGTTAGGAACACTTGATGTAAACCAGACGCCTGTTTTAGAGCTGCTCGGCGCTCGAGGGAGAGATCGAGGAGGAACAAGTGACAGAGAGGAGGAGGAGGCACGGGGCAGATGTGATCTTGGCAGATGGGATCGCCATGGCAGTTGATGTAAAAGTAGGTGTAGGGAGATTTCTGCCAGTTTAACAGAAGAGTCATCATCCACAGAAGTAGGATTGAAGGTTTAACTGCAAAATGCAAGCTGGGTTAATGTCTCTCTGCATAGATTTGAGTCCTGCTGCTCTCCTCATTTTCCCCTGTCTTTCAAGCATTATCAGTCACACTGATCTGCCTCTTCAGCCAGCAGTTTGGCCTCAATCCCATTTTGTTTTCTTTTTTCCCTGTCCTTTCTCTTAATCTGCTGTCAGTGCCTCAGTGGTCCTTCTTTCTTTTCTTGTTGACTTTTTGCCCTTTTGCCTGCCATGTCTCTCAGGATGGCCGGACCAGCAGCCAAATCACTCAAAGCAGACTTGGGAGTGGAAAAAGCGTTCTTGATCCCATGCATACTCTATCACATCCACATTTACTAGAAAGTGAAATGGCTTTATATCGTTGTTGATTCTTTTTTATCCTGCAGTTGCTGTTAATTTTTAATGGGAAATTGCTGTTTTCCTTCCTTTTTCCTGCCTTTGCCCTGCTTTTCTGTGTCCCTGATCTTATCCCTCAAGATGTGTGTGCACCTGATGAATTAGTTTGTTGCTCTCAAAATCAGCGGGCACGTAGCCCTCTTTACTTGGCAGCTAGCCTGGGGTTGTTTTCCCTTGGTTGGATGTAATGTTTTAAAGGCTAGCTGAACTCCCTGAGCCTAGTAGAGCTGTGGCATTTGGAAGTGGATTTGAGGGGGGTTGGAGGATACCTTTTTCCCTTTAAAATAAGAATTGACACTCCCTCTTTTAGATTTTCCCAGCAGATGTTTATAATTATATCTATACAACATAGCTGGCTGTTTGCTCAAATTCAGTAAAAGGAGAAAAAAGCTCTCAGCATCTCCTGAAATGAGCTTTTCAGACCTGCTAGGCTGGCACAGGGCCCATGCTGTCTCTCTTGTTTAAGGAAGGAAATCAATGTAATTTCCTTTTTTTGATAGCTTTGGAATTGTCTAAATTTAAAATATCTTTATCTACCTCTGTGTTACAACAGCAAGCAATGGATTCATTTAATAATTCAATAGATTTTGATTAACTTGCTCCTGGGCTGGCTTGGGCCTCCCTGGTGCACGCCAAGCTGACAAGAAGGGTGGGTCACACCCGGTATTTATTTCGTCTGTGCTCAGGCAGAGACGGCACACTTGGGGAGATGTTTGCTGGAGACTTGACTGAAAGGAGCTTAAGTGCTGTATGATGTGAGCAGTGGCTGTTAATGAGATTAGAGCAGCATTCAGGCCAGCGCAGAATGTGATTCTGAAAGCAACTCTGGTCTGAGTGTAACGGTACATTTTTTCATCCTGAACAGCTTGGTACAGGACACTCAGATTGGTATGTGACTCGTTTCGGTTCGGTGAGCCATATGAACCAAATAATTACAGTCCTGTGAGCCTTACACAGTCTAATTACAGTCTAACTCTTTGCAGGTGTGGAGTGTTGGCAATGTGTCACTTTCTGTCTGGTAGCTAAAGCGTGCTAGTTTGGCTTCTCTTTTATGCTATACAGGCTGAGATAACCAGTGAAGACCATCCCAAATCACTCCCTGTTAGAAAGCATCAGTTTTTCCAGTAAATAATAGCATCACGGAGCAATGCATAGTACATCAGGCATAGATTGAGTACCACCGACGGTAAACCAAAGTCTGGTAACATTGTCTTCTTTTCTGGTTGTAGTTACATCAGACATTTGATCTCATTTGCAACAGTCGAGTATATCTATTATGGAATTACGCAAAATTAGGCATGAGACAGGATTTTTTGTTTTAGCAATCCACAAAACATTCCTTGTAGTTTTTTATTGTCATTGGCACCAGTTTCACTGCATTTCTTGGAAAGACGAACCCTGTGCAGCAATGCACTTGATTGGGGTTAGGCATTGACCTCAAGTGGTCAGGGTCAGGATAATCCATTGATAGGACCATAACAAACTGGGTTTATGGTACCTTGCATGGGCATGATCGCCTGGCCAATCAAAATAGTTTGCTCTAATAATTAGTTTTTAATTGCAGACTTTTGTCTGGGAAGCAGAAATTCAGGGCTAAAGGTGACAATCGGAGACACACTGTTCCACATAACGGATATGTTACCCTGATCAGTTTTGTAGAGAACATGGTATTTATGCATCGTGCGCTCAGTGTATGAGCCAAAATATAATTTTCATATGTATGCAAGTAGATCTTTTGTATATATCTTCTGCTTTTTGTGTAATTTTGCATTACTTTTTGGCCATTTGTAAAAGTAAATGAAATGTTGGTTTTCCCCGCTGTACCGAAAACAAAACCAGGGTGCTATTGAACTGTGACTTTGTGTGCTGTTACACTCCCAAACCCTGGTATCAAAAGTCAATGTACAGAGCAGCAAAAAGCACCTGAAACCTCCACAGCCTAAAAGCAGTCAGCAGCAGGTTTTGCTTAACATCTGTCTAAGTGAGAAAACTCCTGTTTACATTTTCATTGCTCTTTTGTGATACATTTCCCAGATGTTACTCTGGATATGACTTACTGTTTTGCATCCCAGGAAATGTGCATTTTCTGTATCAAGGTGTCTCGTGTTATCTGGCAGGTCTTTGAAAATGGCTTGTCATGCTTATCGGATTGTCAGAGGGTGACCATGTCACAATTCTTCTTCAGGGATTTTTGTCAGTTGTAACATCCTCTTCTGAGCTACCTGTGTGTTTGATTGGGAACACAATTGCTCACAGCTATCTTTTTTGCTTATAAGAAAGTTTGTCAGACTGGAATTGCAAGACGTTGCATAATGTGATAGGACTGTATTCATTGAGTTTGTTTAATCAGTGAGATTGTCATTATGAAACTGTGCTCTGACTTGATGTCATCCACACAATGTAAAATGATGCTCTTGAACTACCTCTGTGGGGAGTTTTTGGAGTTCAAAGACTTTTAGCAGTGAGACTGTTTTGAATTACTTTTTTAACTTAAACAAGGGAAGCTGGGTGATAAAATAGAATATTTTGAACTGCAAAAGCTTAATATTGTTTTATGCAGTGTAATGTCACAATATGTTGATATGACAGTTGGTGCTCCCATACTTAGTCTTGTAAACGCTGATGAATATCCCTATTAGTGACTGTGCCATCTGATGTATAAGGATGCTCTATGCAATGCTTCTACCCTGCCAGCAGCACCATGCACAACTCTCACTGTAATTGTAAATTGAGTTTTTGTGCTGTCAAGATTGACATTGTTTGCCCTGGAGAGTTCTTGCAGGTTTGTAAAAGCGGTACCAAAACTCTTAAAGCCTTCCACTCCGCTCACATTTTTCTGTCTCTCTCTTCTTCTTTTTTTCTCAGCTGAGGATGATGGGTTGTGGGAGAACGGGCTTTCCTACGAGTGTCGCACGCTGCTGTTCAAAGCCATCCACAACTTGCTGGAGCGCTGCCTCATGAATCGCAGCTTCGTTCGCATTGGCAAGTGGTTTGTCAAACCCTACGAGAAGGATGAGAAGCCCATCAACAAGAGGTACGTTGGCACCACTTGTTCCGCTGAGTCCTTCTCCACGTTATCTGCTTTTTGGCAATGTTCTGCACGTGTACCTGCATTCTAGAAATGTGAATCTTTTTCTTTGCGTTGCCCTTTTAGGCACGTCATGGCTCATGTTGTTATGTTGTGATGTGGTCTGGTGCAGCTCAGGCTGAGCTTCGCTCCAGCAGACACGGGGTTCACAGCTTTTATTTGGAGGTCAGTGTGTAGGCTATTGAACCACACTTTCAAGGTTAGCAGCTCTGCTCCCACTGGCAACACTTGGTAAAAATATGTGCTCATTTGGACGCTCTGGATAGAGGCAGATGTTAAATAGCATATATTGAACCAGGGAGTTCCTGCTCATGTTATATTTGCCTAAGATCTCGATTTAAGTACCTTAAGATGCTGAGTCCAATGCAGCTTTTGTGTTCTCACATTTGTGTTCTTCTTTAAAAGTCCCCCTCCACTCAAAAACATTTTTAATTTGTCATTTTATGGTGAATGTTCTGACCTTGACTATACTGGCTGGTTTGTTTTTTTGACGTGTTTATGATGATGAAATGTCCATGCACCTCCTAAAATCTGAGATCACTTATACACCAGGCAAGCTGGAATAGGCACACCACTACTTCAAAAAGCCAATCAAAAGCTCTAAAACAAACCCGAAACCTCCAGAGCAGAGCAGATTTATCAGAACAGAGTGCAAAAACACACTGTAACATTGTTTAAAGATATAATTAGATGTTTCACAACACTAACGCTGTCAGCCACTGCCAGTTACAAGCAAACACACAATAAAAAAGATGCTGACTAGCATTCTTATATTCTGCTAGTCACTGATATAGGTGCAGAGCAAAACAAAGTCTCATTGATATCCTCTAGAGGAAAAAATAATCCACATGTTAATACTCCTGCCCCAGTATGCAGGCCGCAAGCCGTGACCAGCTCGCACTGCTCTGTCACCAGTCAACCTAGTAGGGGAGCAGCAGTTGTGGTTGAGGCATGACAAATTCTTAGTGAGCAAGGAAGAATAGATGTTTGTCCAGTCCCTTCTCAAAGTTGTTGTTTTTTTTTTTACTATTTATGGGGGAAAACTATGTAAAGTCAATACCAATTGTAGCAGAGTAGTGTGTCCCGCGGGGGACTTTAACATTAAGCCGTGCTATGCACACTTAGCCGAGTAAGTACTAAATTAAAATTAGTAATTTATGATTGACAGCCAAATAATCAACATGGTATTTCATTGCTGGCTCATATAATATGGTGCTCTTCAGTTATTCTTTATCCAACATCAACAAAATATTGAAGTTCAAAATCAGTTTTCAGTATGAGTTTAGAGGTGTAGCTCACCTGCAAAATGCTGCTAAAACATATGCAAAATGTATTTGTGTTTTATACCCTAAGGGGCACAGCTTGCTTACACATCACCATATGATTAGTTAAAACCGCTGGCTGCTGTTTATTTGTTTTGTGTGCCCCACAGTTAATTTCCGGGTCACTTGCTTGCAGGTTGCTTTGCATTTAGTTTTTTAATGGAGAGCAGTTGGGTACATTTGACAGCTGCTGTACCCAAGGCAAGCAAACAAAGAATCAAATGGAGCAGGCTGTATCTGAAATTGATGCATCAAAAAGACTGTCTGGATTGGCCTCAGTCCTGATTCTGCGGATCAGCACAGGACATCCCTGCATTGTACACTATATTACAGATGATATGAGAGTTTCAGAAAAGACTGAAAGAGGTGTTGTTGTGCCAGCACTGTCTGTCTCCTATCTCCCTCTCTCTCGCTCTGAGTGTGTTTGTGTACAACTGAGACATCCTCCAGCTCCTCTTTGCTATCTGCTGAGCTGGATTTCTTGCCCTTGGTGTCTGGGTTTATTGATAAGAGATGGAGACGCGGGTAGTGAGAAGAAAATGACCGTAGCAGTTTTTACTCTGCACTCCCACAAACTCCCAAACTCTTCCTACCCCACCCTGTCTCCACGTTTAACACACAGCTATTGTTTGGTAATATTTATTGTTTTATAATGCTGTTTGGGGTGTGAGAGGTTTTATGCTTGCATGTGAAGCACCTGCAGGGCAGAGGAGCAGATAGCAGCCTCTAAAGTCTACCATTTCTATTATGTGTGTGCTTGTGTTATTGTTTTTGGAGTTGTTTTGGTGTTGTGGCCAGACTCCCCAGTCAGGTGACCACTGGGGCCACGCAGTAACATAATCTTGTGTGTGCACAGAGACACGTGTGTGTTTGTTTGCAGGCCAGTCGCCCTGTCCAGGACAGAAATGGCCAGAACTCTATCTGCTGTCAGCTCGTCTTTATCATCACCCCAGTGAGGGGTGGCAGATCAGAGTTGCCAGCTTTAATGCACACTCTTTCAGGCCCTGCATCTGCAGACAATGACTCTTATCTGTCAGGACAAGTGTGATAGATTTTCACTTAAGTGGCAGAATAATAGACAAAAGGATGGACAAAATAATACTGAAGAACAAGCCACTTCTCTTTTAAGCTATATTCATTGCTTGTTTTTAGCTCTATTACCTCTTTACCCAGTACACTGATCACAGAGGGCCCCAGTCAAGGGGAAAAAAAAAACAATGGTCTTTTCCTCTGCTCCGGAATTCACAGGCCACCCTCTGTCTGTGTGTCTGGTTCTCTCTCTCCTCTCTCTCCTCTCACTCTCTCGCTCGCCCTCCCCTTCCCATCATCCCCCTCTGCTGTCACGGAGCAGACTGGGCAGGTTATAAATAGTGGTGCAACCACCCTGAATCTTAGTTGTCGTCAAGGATGTTTTTCCTCTCCCTTTGGTGTGTTCCGCCATGCTCCAGCCACGCTGGGATTTCGACGAACAAAGCACCACAAAACTGTGACGGAAATTTACAAGACCCTTTTTGTGTTTTCTTTTTTATGTTGCTGTTGCGTCCAGACCAGCTGGTCTGACAGCGAAACATTTCCTGAGCTGTTATTGATGTAGCGCTGTGGTATTTGGAATTATTAAATCGCCCAGATAATATTGTTTTTTGTTTCTGTGTGACAAAGTACACAGTGAAGGCTCCCTCTCTCTTATGCTTGCATGTGATCCAGAGCTTTTCTATCTTCTATGCATCTTGTCAACATGGAGTGTGTCTGACCAGTACTGCCATAGAGAACTGCATGCTCACCCCTTGGGAGACCTCATCCACATGGGTGGTATGACAATGCTTTTCACGTCAGCGCTTAGATCTTACATCATTCTCAGTGACTGGCTTAATTCCGTAAGGAATGGGATGGAAAATGTCCCGCTCTTATTGTCTATTAAACTGTACATTATTCCAAGCCTGTTATGTTTTCCTCCTTGATTATATTGAGACACACATTAAATTGGTTAGTTAACCCTGTTTGCTGTCACCTCATCTGTCTCCTCAAAGCACCTCATTCACCTTTCTCTGACAAGTAGGTCAGGCGCTTGTTAGTATTTCCGCTTCTTTAAAATCACAAATAGATTTGCAGCAAGGAAAATCAACAGTTAACAGTTAAAATGCACATGTGACAGCAAAAAATCTCAAAAACAGTATTTTTTTCTGATGACATTGTTTTTTAAGGCATAATCTGCAGGGTCATAAAAACAAGCATTTTATAATCGATTCATTAATTGCTTTATTATTTACAACATCATCCTAGACTTTTTGAGGATTTTTGAAAGCTGCTTGCACAAAGCAAAACATTTGATCACTACCTTGGGTCTGATATGATACAGTCCTAACAATTAATCAATTAAGTGAAACAGTAATTGGCTGCTCATGAAAATAAGGGTTAGGTGCGGGCAGCTCGCATTGATTATCAAAATAGCTGCAGATTAATTTTCTGCCAGCACTTCTACATGAATACACCCTTGTGGCACACTTGTCATTGTCAGTCATCAGTCCGATGCTTTGGACTTTCCAAAGCAAGAAATAATAATAAACACTAAAAGATGTTTTGTGTGGGCCGCTCAAATCAAATCTGCTGATGGGAAACACTGGCTTCCCCTCTGAGCAGCAGAGAACTCCTCTGCAGCATCCGAAGTCTCCAGTTGGTGGAGGCTGTGGCCAGCTGACAGTGTTCATAACCTCAACCCCAGACCTCAGCCTGTGTTGAAATGCTTACATCATCTCTCTCTCTCTCTCCTTCTCTCTCCCTCTCTCCTTCTTTCTCATTTTAGCCTGATGTGTTTGGTAAGCAGGAGGCAGTTAACTGAGTTCTCACAATCTTTGATAGTGATGATCTCTATTAGAGCCTCCTGTCTTTTTCTGCAAGGAAATGAAATCTGTCAAGATTAAAGTTGAATAGAAATATTGAAAACAAATGAACCGTTTTTAATATATTCTTAAAACTAGATCAATACACATTGATTGATTAAAGCTTTTGTTTTTAATGTGAACTGCAAATGCAGCAGTAGGTGTTGATACAGCTGACAGTAAATCTCTTTGTCTGGAGTACAGGCGGCTCCAAGTTGTGCAGCCTGGTTGTTTCTGTGAACCTTGTGCTGCTAGGTAGACTGGCTTCAGGAAAAGAGAGAGAGAGAGCGGGAGAGAACACAAGGGAAGAAAGGAGGAGGGGAGGGTGAGGGAACGAGCAAGGGAGAGCTCCTCTTGGTTGTCATGGCAGCAGGGAAATGCACCATGGGATCGTGTGTTTCCAAGGTGAAGCGGGATGCTCGTGCTCTATTGGTCAGCTTAAGGCAGACTAACTCGTTGACTTGCTCCTAATTGGCTGCATTACCAAAATTCAGAGCAACATTAAATCTGGCCTGCTTTGATGTTTCAATTTGATCAGGACAAAAGGGATATCATTTCTTTTTATCTGTTTGATATGCACTCTGTATTAAAACACTTACAATGTATTCCAACTGTGCTGCAATCAGGAGTGTTAGATTACTACTCCACTGTATTTAAATATGTGTAGTCAGATGTGCATTTAGCTGTTGTTGTGTGACTGAAAGCATCATTAACAAATCAAGCTGTTATGAAATGAGGCCAGTGTGCATCAGCTCATATTACAAGATGGAATAATAATGTATGTATGCAAACCATAGTTACACAAAAACAAATATGCCTGCACAAACACATGCGGCTGTCTGTATTTTTCTGCATGACTGTGTTATGTGGCTGAGCACATTCTTCTTCTATTGTTTTGGCCCGACGTTGGGAGGTGAATGTGTAAGTCCTGGTGCGCTGTGGCAGGCGGAAGCAGAGAGCAGCATTCTGTTAAGTAGGACAGTGCAGGATAAAGGGCCACTGCCTCCAGTCTGGGGCTAAAGCGCTAAATTTATCCCCTCCCTGCTCCCAGCACAACACAAACACACAGGAAGACGGCCACACAAACATGCTCGTCAACAATCGGCATGCGAGCCAGTCCACACCGAGGGCAGTCGAGGAGTTGGCACACAAGCTCATCATTGGGATTATTGGTGTAAGGCACAAGACTGGGTCTGCATATATAATTATTAGCGTGCATGTGGACTG
>CAFUXE010000158.1:493439-504096 GCA_903364295.1 Serranus cabrilla | reverse complement strand
TTAATTAATTTGCAGGTTTTGATTAGCAAAACTAATATAAACAGTAAATAAATAATGATATTATATCAGTAAGGCTTTTATGGTCCCCTGGGTAAAATGAGCTACCCAGCAGTATGTTTCGGAAGAAATATATATATTTAAAAAATAAATTAGAATTAGTTCCACACTTACCAGCTGCAACTTTAAAGCAATAAACATATGAATGCATTGGTAGTTATAATCTAATAAAAATATGTTATTATGCAATAAAACATTTGTTCATCTTAACAAGATGTTTTTTTCTTGTTTCATTTTAATTTCAAAAAGCTTCAAAAGGCTTCATTTGAGTATTTAAATCACTGAAGTTTTCTTCTGTGTAGGGTGCTCCTGAACTACTGGATTGTTGTTTGTAAATTGACACTTGACCTGCTCACCTAATCTCAGCTGCCACACACACACACTTTCCCGCCATGCTTACCAGCTGTTGTTTGCTGGTGTACGTGCAGCCCACATGCTGGGGTGTGTGTTCTTATGTTTGCCTCACCAGCAGGCCGTGGATGTTTGCAGAAGAATTGAATTTGGCACGGTGCTGCATGTTTGTGTATGTCACACATGTGGACACGGCAGTGAACACTCCTGAACACGGACAGACTGACACATCCAATAGGCTGCAAGCTTGACTAAACCCTGCTCCTTCTGTGTGTCAGTGAGAGACGCAGTGTTGAGGAAATGTGTCATGTGCTGTTGTTTTTGTTTTGGTGGCTAATTGGCCAACTGCTAACCAAGCAGCTGTTGACATTTATTGGCAATCGTTCTGCAGGTTAGTGGTCTAAATATGGTCAATAGGGTATAAAACTTTAATCTATGAAGGCTTGCAATAGGATTAGCTCCGGTTTTCATGTGACCTGAAATATTACCATAAGCAAAATCACTAACCCTTCGTCTGATGTTCATACAAGATGAGAAACAGATTTCAGCATCATTAGGTGACATTGAAGTACGTAAAGTGATATTTTCATATAGAACATGTCGTCCCGTAATCACTACTGGATAGTAATGTGATCATTTAGCATGCGACGGTTTTAATGTCAACAGCTGGCATGTCTGCTAATCTTCTTAACCAATCAGCTGACACCGACAGAGCACTCCGTACAATCACATTTGTTAAGAATTGATTTAAATCTGGTGTGATACTGTGTGTGAGAGTGCTGTTGTACTTCTGCCTGCTGAGCCACAGATGGCAGCCCTCCACCTCAAGCTTACAAGTGCCCTGCAAACGCAGATGTGTGTGAATGTGTAGTGTCAGGTTTTCTTTGCGTGTGAGAGGAGAATGCTAGACTGCAGTTCTGTTGATGTCTGCACAATACAACAACACACTTTGTCTCCCTCTGTTGTAGTTTATATCTCACTCGCCTTTCCTTTCCTCCCCTCGTCGTTCTTTAGGCCGTTTCCTCTCCTTTCCTCCCTCTACATAAATACACCGCAGTGTTTGCACAATGGCCTGTTGGTCAGCTTATACGTTATTGTAATGGCAACATAGACATTGCTTGACAGGCTAACCAGCTCATCCATCTCCTGAAAAATGGTTTATTCCTTTCAGGAGAGCTTTAAATAACCCAGCACCCTCATTCCCAGTTTGCCAGGCTTCTTGTTTTCAGCTCCATGCAGTGCTAATGAGGAAGACTCATGCCTGGCTGCCATTTGAACCCACATCCTTAGCTTTTTTCTGTTTCTTGCACACGCTCCAGGTGGTTGGGTGGCTTGCCCTGCCTCAGGACTGGAAGGTGTTTTACACAACACACACACCCAGACGTACACCGCAGGAGCCAAGTGCCATTTACTACTTCAGCAACAGAGCAGTCGTGACACACCCCCTAAACAAAGGCGTCTTTGCTCTTCGTGTTTGTATGTCAAACAGAAACACTGCAAACATGAATGCGCTTTTTAAAGGGCGAGCAACATTTTGATTTAAATAACCAAAAAACACTCAACATCCTGTTAAAGTTTTATTTTACTTACCATGGTCTTGTTGTCAAAATCATTAGTGACATGCAATTAGAGCTGCAGCTGTCAGTGGACTTATTGAATAGTTGATTGAGAGAAAAATAATGCCAAGTGTTTTATAGCCAATTAGTACTTTTATTATTGCAGAAATGGCTGAAAAATATTTGTTGTGAAATCCTGCTTTTTTCTATTAATATCGTATTTCACTGAATATGTTTGGGTTGTGGACTGATGAAACAAAACATCCAAAGAAATCACACTGGGCTTTGTGAAACTGAAAAGGGCATTTTTCTCTATTTGTGACCAGATGATTAATCATCATCGAGAATATAAGCAGCAGATACAGTAATGAGAATGCTGGCGATAGGTTTGGAGAAAGCAAAGAAATAGGATTGACAGTAGTTTGCTCCTCAACACAATCAGGCCTGCATTGTATGCATGACTTCCTGTTTTTTTAACTTCTCTCTAAAGGAAAGGTGTTGATTTCTTTAAGGTTTATTTTAAAAGATATTGGTTGCATTAACTCCTTCTGTTCATATTCACCATGATGCAGTTCTTTTTTTAGCTAAAGTATAGTGTTAGGAACAATGAGGGAAACCACAGTTCTTTTTTTGTGCAGAAATGTTAATCTCAGGCTGATGTGAGGCTCCAGCAGTCTGAGTAAGTGGGCGTTCAGACCCAAAACAGCCCTGCATTACAAGATACAAGTTGGTGAGTTGGTGGGGATTTGTACCCGAGTTTGAAAGCTTATCAGATGCCAAAACTCTGCAGATACAATTATGAGACAGGATTTTGCAACTCTGGAAAGTTATCACAGCAGCGATCATTTTTATCTTTCATTTTGCCAGTAGTGAAGCAAACCGTAGAAATACGGCCTTCATGTTATAAAGTAATGTGCCAGGAATGTGCACTTACATGTTGATTGGCCAACACAGCGTTTTGGTCAGTGTCACATTGTGATCCGGAAAAAGTTGAGTCAGGTCTTTCTGCTGGACGACCCTGCATTATTTACAGCTGCACCGACGGAGAAGCTGTGTTTCTTCACGCAGTGCTAAAGTCTTCCAAATGCAGCCGCAGACAAATTTAGTGGATATCTTCCACACTTAATCTTTTTAGTGAAGTTCTTTTGTATTCCGTTTTTGTGCAGCTCAGCAAGGAAGCGCTGTGTGAGACCTAAAGAGGGAATTTAGTAAAAAAGACCATAACTTTGGAAGATACAAACTTCCTAATTGAGGGCTAATCTTTGTCTAGTTTTACAGGATTTTGACTGATTTTGTCTGCCATGACTTAAACTGTAGTCATGACAGGACAGGACGGCTCCTGGACAGTCCATTTGGTTAACATAGGAGCCCAAAATAATCGGGCAGCTTCCCGACACCTCACAACATTTCTGCCTCTTTGAAAGACTCCTGCTACTCTGTGCTGCCACTCTGTGCTGATATGTGAAAATTAATTTAAAACAATGAGAAACCGGCAAAACGATGCCGCTGTGTAAGTAATATCAGCGTGTAATTGGTAGGGTTTGGCGATCGTTTCTGTTTTCATATCATCTAATCGTGGTTACTCGAGATCGGCAATCTGATTGCCAGGGAGGCAGCAGAAGTAGACTGTGGGGAGTTATGTCACAGCGCACAAGAGAAATACCAACTGGATACCTTAGTCTTTGTGTAAAATATCTTTATCTTTCAATATCTTTGGGGTTTTTATGGGTTTTACCCTGATGCCAGAGGTGAGCCTGAGGATATGAGCAGAAATATGGAGCAAAGAGATGCAGGGTGTCAGGTCCATGAAAGGAAGTGGCAGACTGGTTTGTAATCAAGGATTTAAAATTGACTGTGGCCTGTATAGACAAAAAGAATGATAACAGCAACCTATAGTGCCTCAAGTATACTTGTAAGCATATAGACTTAAAAAAATAGAAACTAACCTCTCCTTAAATTCACTGACAGTAGCAGTCCAGGACCTAAATATGTGCACATCTAAGCCTTTCTGTGGCTCTGACTCACCTTCATTAGCCTACTTGCTTCCAGCTGTAGAATATGAATATCATACATTCATAACCATTCACTAACTAGCAGCTCCTCATTTTTACTGAAAAAAAAGTGAAAGATGAATGTCAAGCTCTGGGGGGCTTAGGGCATCTCTCCACTACGTAGGTGGTATTATCTTATTGAAGAGCGCTCACTTTCTCTCTCTGTCTTCGTATCTGTATCTGCCTTGCTCTCCCTCTGTGCTCCTTGTCTTTAATCCTCTGCAGAGTAGGTGTGCCAGAGAGAGCGAGACAGGGAGAGAAGACTGATATTTGCTTAACCAAATCCTCGGAGGAGGCAGCCCTCTTTGATCCACTTCCAAATTCACAGCGTCCACTTTCATTTGGTCATCCGTCACTTGCGCTGTCTCTCGCGCTCTGTGCGATTTGTGTGTGTTTGCGGGTGTGTGCGTGTGTGTGTATGATGGACGAGACGGGCTGAAAGAGAGAGGAAAGCCTGCAGACAATGGCCTGCATTTTGCTCTGCCCCTTTCTCCTTCCGTCTGCCTCATCCTTGCTTTCCGTTTCTTCTTCAACTTGTCACTTTTGTTGTGCGCTGTTGAGGTCAGACTGGCACAGGCAGGCGTTGTTGTGAACAGAGAGAGAGAAGGTACTGTTGTAGTGAGTGTATTGGCCAGAAAGCCAGGGTTAGTCAGGGCTTGCCCCTTTGTTTTACACACAGCAGTATCTACACTAGACGGACCGAAGCACTCGCACACACAAAACCACCTGTGAGCACATGTGTTGACATGCTACTCAAGTCTCTAAAGTCAGATTTCCAACCTGTATGTGCCATTTATTGAAGGGATTACTATTTAACAATATGCTGAAATATCTGCAGACACTTCACTATTGTCTACAGATATCAGAATATAAACTTGTCCAGCCATCAGAACAATTTGATACAGGCTTATGAGGCATCTCTGTATCTCTAGAGGGTACACAGATTAGTAGCGTCTTCTTTTACTCTATCTCTGGCTTAATCCTTCCGATCAAGAGTCTCTGTCATGTTGAAGCAGAATATGAGTGAGAGGAGAGATTCCATTGTAGCCTTTGACAAAAAAACTTCTAGATCATATTTTCTGTCTCTACCTTTCCTCTCCCTGCCAAATCTTTTCTTTCTCTGTGAACAGCAACATGAACTAGACTATCTGATCTGCTCCCTTTTCCCCGCAGCAGTCACTTCTCCACCTCGCACTCTATTGGAGTTATTCATTGCACATAGTAGTTCTTTTCAAGGGTGCATATTGAAGTAGCGCAATCCCATATGACTCATCTCCTCTTTCTCTCTCTCTTCTTCCTCACAGCGAGCACCTATCCTGCGCTTTTACCTTCTTCTTGCACGGTGAGAGCAACGTGTGCACCAGTGTGGAGATCAACCAGCACCAGCCTGTTTACCATCTAACAGAGGAACACCTCACTCTGGCCCAGCAAGCGTCCAGCCCCTTCCAAGGTGAGTCTCCAGTTCATTAGACTTTGAGAGCAGGCCAGAATTCACTGGTAAAGGTTAAATGCACGGTTTCTTCATTTAATTAATTAATCTGAAATTAAGGACTTGAATATCCTAAATCAATAATAATTGTTTCTGGCTGGCGAACTTAGAGCAGAGGATCCACTGTTTGTGGATTCCCTGGGCTATTTAATTGAGATTTTACAGCATAGCTGAAACCAGCACAAAGCAATGCATTCAAGGCTGTGCAGATCTGTTGCATGGCAAGTTTTTCAAACTCAGCTTAATGGAATCCCACATGCAGACTGACAACAAACAGCAGGTGTTTCCCAATTCTCTTCTACCCACTTCTCAGCCAGGAGACAAAGAGATCATGTGTTATGTCACAATAATTAATTGGGCAAAATTATCTCTAACCCTAAGCACTTGATTTACCTTAATTTTTATTGTTCTTTTCTTTTGGTTAATGAAAATTTGCTCCTATCTTGAATTATACACCCTCTTCTTTTCTGTCGGAAACAAATACTGAATGTATCCTCTCCCTGATATGTAATTATGTGTAAAATTGCCTTGGGTTATCATTTTAAATCATTTTAAAAGTTTGGTTATGTGGTACTCACGTTTCCTAAAAAATCTGGTCAGTATCTGAGCAACTGGTTGTCTTGTGTCACTCTAATGTGTCACTGTGCCACACAGTTACAGTGAGACACATCATTACCCTCAAGTATGTATATGACAGATGAATAAACAGAGTGATACTCTTGCTTGCTTTTAGTTTTCTCTTTAATTCTGCTTTAAGACTGTATTGGAATTCCTCTTTCCAAAACAAAAGCACATAATCAGCTGACAGAGTAGAAGCTTTTTTGCAGTTTCTGACTTGCAATTGTCTGGTAAGCATAGGAGGATCTGTCACATACTCTAGCCCCATAAAAAAAAATCTTGTCATAAATTCCAAATTTCAATATTTATTTATTTTGACCAACACTAGCCTTCTATTGAATTAAAATGCACAAAAGTGTATCATGGGCCAACTGGCACTATAGCAGCTGTTTGAGTTAAACACTCTAAACTGCAGTGTTATGCTTTGCCTAGCTATAGTTTTAATTTTTTTTTATTTTTTTATAATGACTGAAATAATGTTGTATTGTTGACAGTGAGATATGTCTTTACGCTCACAAAGTTCCAAAAGTTACACATTCCCTTGAATAGGTGCATTGTTGAATCGTGTATGGTTTCATCTCTGCTGTCATAGGTGAAAAGAAAAAGGGGGTGAAAAAAACCACTAAGGCACCAGGTATCAGTGGGCCAGCGCAAGCAGTCAAAGCCTTCTTTCGTCTCATTCATGAAAGAAAAGCCAAAGAAAACTGCATCCTCAATACTAATCAGGTGCTGAAAGGTAGTTGATGAGCTGCAGCCACTTTTACTTTCAAGAGGCCAAACAAACATAACAGTTTTTTCTGTACACACATTACTGCTTGCGATAAATCTAATAAATAACATCTTCTAAAACACAAGTTAATCTTCAGGATTCAAGGACCCCACTTAGCTCTACATAACTTTAGGCTGTTGCAAAGCACCCAGCCTGTTGCCTTAAGGAGATAAGGCAGAGTATACCCGAATAGATAAGGGAATTATACTTTCAAAAGCATTTTCTTAAAAACATTTTCTAGTAAACGTAAAAATGTTCAGTGTAAGTGTAGGAGTGTCAGTTTTTTATGAAATATATTAGTAAGCTGTGTGTGTGCTGCGTTGTGCCAAGATAATGCATATACAATCTTCTGTCAGGCTGTCTTTCATTACAGATTGGCTTGCAGCCAGTTAAAAAAGAAAAGCCTCTGTAGTCACTTTAAATTATAGTGTAGTGTAGTGTGGCTATAAAAATGTGTGGCTCTAATGATATTCCATCATTGGCTCTAAATTCATTACCCCACCCTAAGCCAAAACACTATGTAATCCCAAAACCATTGTTTGCTTGTATTTCCACTCACACAGAGAAATGTTAATGTAATGACTGTAATATACAGTACATTTATGTGGCGAGGGGAAAGAAATAGTTGGCTTTCTAAACAACACTATTAGAATAAAAATGAAAAGTAACACACTCATCCTGTTTGTATCCTGTTTGTATTTGTAAAAAAAAAAAAAAGTGTTATGAATATCTGTATTGAGCATTATTTAGCTGTTTTTTCTCACTTGTCTGAAGATCCAGACATCCAGTGACTAAAATCTAATACATACATGTATCTGAAAAACTGCCTTTATACTTAATGAAAAGTCAATTGATGACGGACAACAACAATGTTGACAGATGCACAAAGGGGTTATGACTACAACTGACCAACTGAAACCCATTGTCTGATTAAAATTACAGTTTTTTTGAGGTTTTAAATTTAATTAGAAACAGTTGGAATAATGTAAGTACACGACTCAACAAAATAAATGACATAGGTAGTTGTTTTTAGGCATTTTAATACTGGAAAAGTTGCATATTAGGCTATGCCTTTAAGTTGAGCAACACCGTCTCACCTATAGTTGGATAAATGTGATTCAGTCCTCCCCCCTGCACTCCCTCCAGAGTAATAACAGTGATCTCTTCCTCCACTCACCACAGTAATTTCTGTAAGCCCCCCTTAACTGTGTCCAGAGCTCTCCTGAAGGGAGGTGATAATGTCCCGTCTAGTTAAAGACCGGTGTCTTGGACAAGGATAAAATGGTTATTGGAACTTCATGTATAGAATGCTATAGGGATGTTGATGGTTTTTCCTAGTCATTTAGGATAATCATATTGCTCCCCAGTGGCCAACCAGTAGATAGTTACTTATGGCTCATTTTATTGGTCAGTGGCTGCCTGTCTTTTAAATATGTCAAATTCTACCAGACAGACGCTTTACTGCCCTCCTCTTTGTTTGTTGTGAGGTAATATTGCTTTAGTTTAATTGCTCAAATCCTTGTGAATTATCTTGAAATTGAACTATTTAAATTATATAAATTCCTATTTTGATGGGACACTGTAAACGCACTAACGCATCCCTGTAGGGACCTGCCCCCATGTTGATATATATGTACCAAATGAGGCGGACATGTGTCTCTATAGTGTGTATGTAGTTTACAATCAGCGCAGGCTATGTGTTTAGTCTTCAAGTACGGTGTGTGTCTATGCGCAGGTGTGTGTTTTCACCGCCGCAGTGCATCTCCCCCTGGCTAACCAAGCATAGCGTCGAGGAAGGGCTGACTTCCATCCCCCTTCATCCATCCATCTCCTCCTCCCCTTCTCTCCCCCCTCACCTCTGCCAAGCTTGGTTTACTGTGCGGCAGAGCGCTCCGGCAGGCAGACCTCTCCAGGATGTGACCTCATAAAAGGGCGCAGAGTGAATGTAATGAACTCTCAGCCCATTACACTGATCTGAGCACATTTGACATGTCTTCAGGGAGCCAGAGATAGGCTCAGAGTCAGAGAGAGAGGGAGAAGGGATGGAGGAAAGGGTGCAGTGGGGTGGTGATGGGTGAAAACGGTAAACCATTTTCATAATTGTGCTGAATTTGATCTCCTCTCCACAACTGGCCTTAGGTCTTCAGAGTGTGTGTACAGCGAGAAATGCAGAAATGAAAGGTAAAGGAGTGAGGTTGAATTTAATTAAGGTTAATATGATTGGCCATAGCTGGATGTTGTTATGTACCGCAACATAAATAACCTTTTGTTCTTCCCTCTGAGGGGTTGTTTATTGCTGAGGTAGTATGTTCTGTAGGCTTGGGTGAAACATTATGCTGAGGGGCATCAGGATACACTGTGTCTGAACAACATGTTTCATACTTTAGCTCTTAATGCCACCTGGGTTCATTTAACAATGTAAAGGATCTCTACAAGTACCAAACTTTGCTTTGTAATGCTCCAGAGTGCTCTTACTCCACTACAGTGTTACTTATCTTCCATTACCACCTGCAAGTCACGAGAACACCCAGAAGTGTTAGCTTTGTATATTAGATGTTCCCTGTTTTAACTTTAATACTTCAGTCTCAGAATCCATCAGCAAACTGTTAAACAAAGATTTAACCTCTTGTTTAAGTGGACAGTATTTCTGGTGTTGTGGCGTAGCCAGTAGAAAACAGTAATGGATATCCGGACCTGCATGTAACCAAAGCCTGTTCAAACACATTCTGTCAATACTCATATACAGACAGCTGCTGTAGTCTTAAACCACACATGGTAATCTTAACACTCCTTGTCATAAATACAACAGAAGACCAACTAATGTGCAGCCAAACAAACTCACCTTGTTTTAAACAGGAAGTCAGTCAATATTAATAGGAATCATGATCTGTTTTCATGCCTCACATGGTGCCAGTAGATCACACAACCGTGGGAAATGGTAGTTAGTTGGTTACCTTGCAGGAGCTAGAAGATTGCAGCCTGTTGCCCGCAGCTCCTCCTTGTTCCATTACCCTCTTGCAAAAATTAAAACCGATTCGCTGACAAGAAAATGCCAAACTTGTCTTGTTTTGTAGATGCATTTTTGAAAGCGCTCAGTGCCAAGAGTGGTGATTCATACATTGTTTCCTGTGCCTGCTTCACAATAAAAGCCACCCTGTGTTTTTCCAGTTGAGTGCTTTTCATATGAAGCCGTGTTAGTAAGAAGTAATTGGTTTGCATTAATAATAGAGCTCTGATATGTTGTAGACAGTGAACAGTAAACACTGAGGCTGATATCAATGAGGCACAATTGCACTGGATTGTTCCCCTGTGAGTCTCTCATGCTATGATAGGCAATCTGAATCCTGTGTGGGAATGGTGGACTCCACCACTACCAATAAAATGTACTTTATAGAGTAATTAATTATAAAATTTACTGAATCACTGCTGATGCATCTCATCTCCCTTTTCATACTCTTTTTTTTCATCTCGCCATCTTCCACCATCTTCCCATTCTGGAAGCTGTTCTTTGGTCCAGCTGCAGGATCAATACCTTGGGGCAGAGGCTATCTAGTCTAGTAATGATACACTAGAAAAGCAGCACAGAGAGGGACATTAACTAATGCTCACTCACACACCCAGCCACCCAGCCGGTCTGTTCATACAACCATTTATATTCCCTCTCTACATTCAGATGATACATGCAGAGAAGAGAATGGATGCATAACAAGCTGACAGGCGGTGTCTGTCTGCGTCCTATATGTATATGTATATATATATATATATA
>CAFUXE010000158.1:443243-490135 GCA_903364295.1 Serranus cabrilla | reverse complement strand
ACATGACATAGGCAGGAAAGGCTACTGTTTAAAGAACACCAATAATACCTTATTGTGTACACCCATACAGACATGATTGATCGTTTGACAACTTGAAGGCATAGTTTAGTTTTTTGGATGTGTGGTTGTATGAGGTACTTATCCATAGTTAGTGTATTACCTACAGTAGATGGTACCAGCACAGAATTTAAACAATGTACTGCTGTGGACAGAGGCCAAACATATTTTACAGACCGAGAAAAAATGCACATCAGTTAAAGTATATGCTACATGGAGCATTTTTCCCCCCTTTCCCTGTCAGTCTGCCCTTTCTGATGAGGAACTGAGGCCGTTATTTATGCCCTCTTCAAAGCCCTGGTGGCTCTTGACAAAAACAGTAATTTTACCTTGCAGAACATGGCCTATGTTTGAGTTTGTTTGTGTTATTGTATGACATTGGTGTTCAGAAGGATGAGTTTGGCTTCACCAAATTGACACAAGAACAGAAACAAACTCACCGATCGACCAGTAATTCTCTTGGTCTGTCAGGTAAAATTACTTTAAGTCTGGTGGCTTTGAAAAGGCATAGATGGGATATAACATTTTTATTTCCCTATTGAGATTTCTGACTGAAAGGTAAAGTAGTAGTTCAGACTATAGCCTACACTTAGTTTGGGTGGCTAAAATATGTTTTTCTGCTGCCCATGTCAACAGCAATACATTGCTTAGCCTCCATGCCAGTACTCCTGCCTGCTTCTCCAAGCTTCACACCTGTGTTTTTTCTTGTGTGTGGCTATTTTCTAAATTCAGACTCATGAAAAGCTTGATTTCAGTAATACGTTTGTTTATTCGTTGATCACATTGTGATTTAATGACTGTCTTTGGGGCGTCCTTCCTAAATGAAGCAGCAATCCGCTGTCCCCTGCATCCTTCAGCCTTCTTATCATCAGTCTCAGCCAACCACAGTTGTAAGCAGCTGCTTTACTCACATGGGTACATGTAAACACAAGCTTGTGCCATCCACTGCAGACTGCAGGTCCAATCAGTGAGCTGGATACCAGCATGCTTGACTGGCCTCCACAAGGGGAGCCTGAACCAAAATCCATTAGACTGAAAGAAAATTTTGATTCACGGTTACTGAGCAAGCTACCTTTAGTGAATTTTGTGACTGTTTGGTTGGTTGATACTATGCAAGTATGGGCATATTTCCATTGGGGAATCCTTTGCACTCAGCTTTTTTTTTCACCTCGGGAGAGGAGAGCCGGCTTGGGCCACAGACAAGTACAGAGTGGATTGGGCCAGTCAGCTGGAGCATGTTAATTTGTTGGAAGCCACCCAGCACTTTGGCGACACAGATATGGGAAGCTCTGCGCGCTGCCAGCTTTAATGGCCATTAGCTTTGTTTTGTAGATGGAAGCCTTCCGTGTGTCTGCTTATCTTGACATCTAATTGTCAGCACACGCAAGTACCCCGGCCATTAAAGAGACACAGCTTCCTCGTCAACACCCTAATGTATAACCGCAGCAGTGGGCTGAGTGGGGACCCAGCAGCGGAGAGGCTAAAGAAACACTGAGGCTGACATAAGAGACTCACAGTAGTAGAAATTAGAAAAGGAGGGGGGGGTTGACTCAGGTTGGTTGTTAGCAGGTGAGGTGGTCTCAGATCAGATAGTCCACAGGGTCACAAACATATCCTGATGACCACAGTGAAGCATTGCTATGGTGAATTCTGGTGTAATGCATCTGATAAGCCTAATTTGAACTAGCTGAACAGGCAATACAGCTAAGACTGAGATAATATTTCTTTTTTACTGTCAGCACTTGGGTTATTTGCTTTATTGATTTTCTCTTTGTGTGTTGTGTAAAAAGGCAATCTATGGGCTTTTAGGAGATGCATTGTGTTCTTGTCATGAGATTGAGTGTGAATAATAAAGACAACAATGAATGTGCGATAGCATTTGTGGATTAGATGTTGCAGTTTTCTACTCAACTTAATTGTTGAGTGTGTTCTTTGTTAATTGATTTGAGACGAATAAATGCGGCTGCAGAGTTACAGGTGAGAGTAATTTAGTTAATGTTTCCATGAAGAAGCACATGTGAGGGTTTAGAGGAATATTTTACATAAGCTGCAGAAGATCTCTGTGCATCATGAAAATGAAAAATTCTCATTATGCATCTTAATGTTTTGATACTGTAGATTACCTCTGTCTCTGGTGCCGTGTTGCTAGTGTCACAAGTGCCTTGTAGTACACTATAATCTCCTGTTTGTCTTCTCCCCTGCAGATACAAATCAGTGAAGCAGCGAACAGGCAGCACCCCAGGCCAAACTCCGTCAGCAGGCCAGCCCTCCCAGCCTCCTACCAAGCACAAAGCTGGGGGAGAGAAGCCAGAGAAAGGTGACAAGCAGCAGAAAAGACCCCAGACGCCCTTCCATCATCGCAGCCTGACCAGTGATGACGCTTCAATAGAGGCTGAGGCAACAGCTGGCCAAAGGTTGGCCATGAGGGGCCAGGATGGAGGCAGATTCACTAGTATACGTTCTACGGATGTGTCCGGCATCCAAAAAGCCCCCCAGCTACACAGTGGGGGGGTCAGCGCTGGGCCGTCAGAACAGGCCAACTCCCCACAACCCCCGCCACTTAGCCCCCACCCCTGTGAACGTGGTGAGGAATCAGGGGAGGGCATGAAGAACCCTTCGACCCCCAACAGCCAACACTTTTACCAGCCTCCCCCGGAGCCCTGCCTGGTTGGGGTGAAGGGTGGCGGCGAAGAACCCGGAGGGCCAGAGGGTCTGAATCAGCACTTCCACTCCCATCACCCCCACTCCCACCCCGGAGCTTCGACCTATTCCGAGCCTCCTGAGCCCACCGTTTATGTGGGAGCAGCGGTCAACTTGGAGGAGGATAGCTCGCACGCACCATGGAGGTTATTCAACCTCCCCCGCAGGAAAGAAGCCGAGCTGCCCACGCCACTGCTGCCCGGGGACAAGCTGCGGGACGACACCTCGGCATCACAGGACAACCTGATGTCCGTCACAGAGTGAGTGACACCTGCCAATTCACAGTCACTATTTGATGTCCTTTCTGTCAAGGCTTCAGCCTTTTGCAGACTTACTAAGCAGTTAGGCATCCAAACCCTCTATTTCCCACCTTTTCCCCTGTTACAAAGTGGCCCCAGGCCGATTTGAGCACACTCAATAGTCGAGAAAAATTGTTTTGAAAGAGTAATGATGCAAAACCCACCTCGGTGCCCCTCCCTCATCCCACAGCCGCAGAATGTTCGGTATAGCGCTTAGCTGCGTACAGCATGTTAATCTCTTGCTATGTGCCCTTTTGACATCATACATCACCAATGTGCAGGGCCAGCACTACGTATCGATTCCCACACATACACACATGCCAGAGCTCGGAATGAGGACGAGTAATGTTAGGAAGAGATAAAGAAAAATATTTGCTTTTAAAATACAGTTGAAGTTGAACAAATACTTCCAGCTATCTATTTGGCATCCACTGGAGAGAGACTTGCACCAAAAAGAAGCTGGTAGCAAGGAAGAGGATCACAGATGGACAGAGTGTGAGGGCTTGTCCAGTGTGAAGGCAGGCAGAGTGACCAGCAGGTCGTAGGGTGGCCATAGTGGGGAATTATCGGCGGGGTTATGCAATCCCAAGGGGCCAGCCGCTCGGAATGGCTATTCTAGTGAGCTGTAATCCTCCCGGGCCACAGCTCTGAATGGCGGCTAATCTCCGGCCCAGGCCACTGCACACCATCACCTCACATCAGAGCTGGACAGGCATGACGAGAGGACAGAGGTGCAGAGAAATATAGGAGGCAGTGAGGGGGAGGGATAACACATAAGTTGGGCCAGTCCTTCCTGTCCTGCAGAGCAGCCAGTAGTTTTCTCCTTTCCACTCCCTCCCTGTCTCGTTAAATATAAAGGAACAAGTAGGCCGAAGTCATAGCCACATAAGAGGTTTTGATGAGCCAAGTCACAGCAACAAGTGATCAATGTGTCAGTTTGTAAGTGTATGAGCAGTCAGTGCTGCAGTCACCATGTCTCCATAAATCTGCTAGAAATGTAATTGTCTGACAACAAACATGATGCATCCAGTTCTGCTGCATGACAGCTGTCAGAGTTGTTTGCAATCACTGCCATTTCTGTTTCTGCAGATAAACATAGTAGTAGCTACGACATATGATATCAGACCAATACAGATCAGCTGAGGAAATGTAAAGTAGTTTGATTTCTACTTCTTGATACAATTCTTCTTTTATTTGATAATTGATCAGACTGTTTTTCATGAAATTGTCTATCATAGAAATGTAGCACTTAGAAGTGTCCATTTGGGATGAATAGGTGGTGTGAACTGTAAATATCCTTGACAGTCATCTAAGGCTACTCACACCTCAGTGTTTTATTCCTCCCAGGGTGATGTCCACATCTAAATTACCCCTGAAGGTGTCTGAAGAACGCGTTCAGATGTATCGAGCCAGGAGGAACCAGTATCTATCTGCTGCCATAACAGACGGAGATTACGAGCCGGAGGTGGACCCCTACGCCTTCGAGGAAGGAGATGTCAAGTTCACGTTCTCCAACAAGAAGGATAAGGCTGGAGGGGAGCGTGAGCCAGGGAAGAAACATAAGGTAAGGCAAGCCAAGTCGAGGAGTGTGGAGCGTTTCTTTTTGTTGCTGTGGACAAGAGCACCAGATAGAGGTCAGAAAAAAGGCCATGTTACATCTGTCGTATTATCTCCTACATGTGTATTATCATCTAAAGGGGAAAGATGAATTCAAACCAGCTTTTGCAACTTGTTTCCATAACAACAAACTGCGGTCGGTATCCTTCTGTATTGGCAAACATTACCTTAGTACAACTCTCCCACAACATATGGGCCACACCAACTCTTTCTTCTGCATTTTATTTGAACATACTCAGATCTTTTATTGCACTATGGTTTTAATTCAACCACACATTCAATTACTTTAATTTGAAATAACATTTTTAGTTTAAATGACAACTTAGCTCAAATTTCAACTTCAACCACCAAAAAACTGACATGCCACACAATATTCTGGACATGTTTCTTAGGGACTGTAAGTCAAGAGCAATATATGATGAAAACCTTACACTTAAGACTCCAAACACCTAAATTAAGGGAAGAGTATCTTGCAAGATATTTAAGCATCATCATTCAGCGCAGATGAATCATCTAATAGTGTAGCTAGTATTAGAGTGGAATACTTAAAGAGCTCTGCTGCCACTTGTAACGCTGGTGGTTCCTGTCATAAACTTCAACTTTTCCATTTACCACCATGTCATTTCTTGATTGTGACTAGTTGACCTGAAAAACAGTCCATGTTGGACTCCACTCTGCCTACCAGTAAGCCATGCACACGCCTTTTCCAAATTGGCTGCTTTCAATCCAGCCACACCCCATTGGATTTAATGGTGCTTAGCAGTATGAAGCCTTCCTAAAAGGCAGCATGGAGAGTAACCACTTCATTCCCACCTGCCTCACTCGTTGCCCAGGGTAAAAAGGGGGCAAGAGGGCTGATTTCAATATCAGGGAGCAGGCGAGGTAGAAAATAGGCCACGAGCGTCCTCTGTGATACTGCACTAAAAATAACAGTACGACTGCTTTTTGCATGCATCCGCTTTCACTGCCCAAGTTTAACTGAACAGGAAGCTATCCCTGAATCTCCATTGTTAGTTGAGCCCAGAGGAACACCAAATAGTTAGCTTGTCCAATTTCCTTTTATGTTGTTATGTTTTTCCTATTTGATCTGCCTACTTCCTCCTTCCCCATATTCCTCAGCTCTGCCTCAGCCTCTAGGGTTGTTGGCTCCGTCTCCAGACAAGGGCCACCTGTTAGCTGTGGATCGCCCCCAGCATTGAAAGGGAGATTCAATGTGTCTGTGTCTGTGTATGTGCGCGTGTGTGTGTGTGTGTTCATTCCTTGGCTGCATGTTTGCAGCAAGCTTCACAGAGCCTGGAGTCTAACCACGGCAACAAACCTGGCTCACTGAACCATTAAGCTTAAAAAGCACACTCAAATATTTTGCTTCTCTTCTGTCCCTCCGGTCTGTGCTGGAATGTAAGGGTGAAGGCAGCTCTCAGTGGAGTGAAGAGTCCCTGAAGAGCAGTCTGCAGCGGAGCCGTTCCACTGTCTTACTTTATGGGTTGTGTGTATAACCAACACAGGCGTGCGGGTGTTCTTCTCCAATTCTTACATAAGATTGATAATAGGGCCTATTTACCGAAGCATCGTTTTATTCTTTGAGCTCTAAGACAATTTCTTCGTGACAAATTTAGTATCTCAAGGTGAAAACCTGGGATTCCAGTAATTTTCTTCCTTTTTTGTTAGAGACTTTGGAGCTTGACAAGCTGTTAAAACATCTTTATTCATTGCTCAACAGACTATTAAACCACTTACTGGTGGCTCACTATCGAATGCAGAGACCTAGTGTGAACTGTACATGAGCATCTCCAGTGATCACGCTATGAAATCCTCAAACACGACCGTTATTGACTCTTTTGCAAGCCATGTGACACATGTGCTATAATGGACTGTCATCTGATCATTATATCACTGCACAGAAGTGGTACATCTATGTCAGAGCTTGCTGAATTATGAAGTACAAGATACATGCACGGAAGAAGCCTTAGATAAATGAGGTGAGCGAGCGAGATGCAGTAAAAGGCTGATGGGATGCTTTAATGCAGACAGCCTTGGAGTCAAACAAGCTTTTGCAATATGTAAAGACTCCATGCATACACACTTTTAAAACCCAAGGCCAGGTTATTGATACGGGGTTAAGGCATCATTACCACCTATAGATTGTGGCCTTGGTGCGGATGTTGTGTGATGCTGTGGATTGGTCCTTTAAGGGAGACAGATTAAAGCCTGCGTTACTCAGAGAAAAGCCCTGGAGCATAATGAAATCAATGGCTGGGACATAACATTCCTGTTCCCCAAGCTAGAACTGCTCAGCACACAGTGTACACACAACCCATCATAAGAGCACACACACACACACACGCATACAGAAGGCCAGCCCTCCCAGATATTGATGTCTGGGTGGGAGCTTAAGAGGCCATTCCTTGGATCATGATTTTGCTCTGATCCCCACTGGAAATCTCATTTGCCACAGCAGAAACAAGCAGTCCCTTTTTCTCTGTTCTTCTGTATCCATCCACTTGTCTCTTTTATTATTGCTATTATCACTAATATTTATTATATTGTATTGTTTTTATTGCCTTGATTGGAGAAAGAAACCACCTTAGTGGGTTGAGTCTGGCAGCCTGATGTTATTTTTTATGCTAGCCTGCATTGTGATTTATCCCAGCTCAGGTCCAGTCACATTTATTTATATAGTTTTTAATCACAGTTATGGGCTCAAAGGATTTCACACACCCACATTTTAACACCGTAATGAAGCAGACTCTGCTCAGCCACGGGCCCTCATTAAAAGCAGAATGAGTAGGATTTAAAAAAACAAAACAATGTATAGACGCAAACAGACTAAAGCCCTCCAAATCATCACTTTTGACCCACTAGAAGTGTGTGGTGGTGTTTGTATCTGCAGATAAATTGCCAACCATAAAAACCGTCAGCATGGGATTCTGTCATATAATTATAAACAATTTATCTGGCTGGACTGTATATGCTTCTTCTATTCAAATATTCACTGTTTGATGGATCTATACGGTTGCAGAGTTAAATGTGTTTCTTTTTTCATTAATTTATCTAACCTACTGGTCTTTCTTGTCCTCACAGGGTGAAGATGGAGGAGTTGGTCCGTCAGATGGTAAGGAGCCTTTTTATTTCCTAACAACCCCTTTGGCTTTTTGTAAGACTTGGCTGCTGTCACACAAATGCATATAGTCACACTGACGTCCTCAGAAGACCCAGACAGTGAGGCCAAAGGGTGCATGTTGCAGCTTGGTGTTATTCAAATATGGGGACTTGGCATCCTGAATGAAACTTGTCGGTTACACTTTCAATTCAGTCTTTGCAGTATGTTAATAGGAACTACAGTCATTCACTTAATAAGGCACATTCATTCACAATCATTTTTAATTTAAATTTCATATAACAGATCCGCCATGCCAAAAGCATTTCAATAATTGTACTAATAAAGCATCTACTTTTTGAACCGATTGAATAGAAAGTAAATGAAGGGAAACCCGGGTAGTCAGTTGGCATAAACATTCTAAGCTCAAAGCATGATTTTCCCCTTTCATTGAGTTCCTAGGCACCCAATGCCTACTTGGTGGCCATTAATATTTTATTATTAACTGTGGGTATGTTTGTTTATGCAGATGCTCAGCGGGCGGCTGCTCACAACCGCATGGCCTCCACCAGCCTGATCCACGAGACGGACCTGGTGGTGTCCATCAACGACCTGGACAACCTCTTCAATTCGGACGAGGATGATCTGGCGGTTAGTAGAGGCCTTGGCTCACACGCCAATAAATATCTCATTACACCGAGCGTGGTCTGGCACAGTGTTTGTGTGTATGAGTGTGTGTTTCAACTGGTGTGCATGTGCCAGAGCAATGTCTTCACTCTGCCCATCATCAGCTGACAATTCTCACTACCCACTTACCAGTTACTCTAAGAAGATGTCATGTGCGATACTGACTTGCAGGCCCCACAGGTGTGAGAAATATAACAGGGATGAATTCAGAGCAGTGTTATAACTGACACTTTGAGTTACCAAAACGGTCAGGTGCTAAAATCCTCCTTTCTTTTCGTCCACAGCCTGGTTCCAGGCGACCAGTGAATGGAACGGATGAGAAATTTGGCAGCAAGGAACCGAAGCCATCCACTTTGGACCCTGTATCCTGCATCAGTACGTATCTCTTCATCTGTCTCTACTGATGTCTCTCTCTCTCTCTATTCCCTGAACGCTGATTTGCCGTGTCTCCTTAAAGTAAAAGGATGGGTTTACCTCAAATGTTAATCTAGAATCAGATTTGTCATACCCCGGAGCCCCTTGAAAATTAAGAATGGTACACTGAGAATTTGCCAGAAGCCACTTCAGTTTAAAATGTAGTATTCCCCATGCTCACAGTTTCTGCTAAGTGAAACAGCACCATATCCCTTTAATCCACTCAATAAAATTAAGGCTTTTACTACTCAAGCATCATTGGTGCTCACCCTTGGCTTTGCCACCTAGTGGTGGAGGATATGGCTGTAATTAACTTCACTGTGCATCAGTGTTTAGCTTTAACTGAGGGCTGAGTCTCCCTGTACCTGCTGTCTTGATGTCTTCTTTGTTACTACACTGCAGGCTCTCTATGCTGACACCACAGTCTAAGCTTAACCCTTTGAACCCCCAACCCTTTTTTGCTGCTGTCACATTTTATTCACTGTTGCCTTGTTTTTCTGCAATATACAAGTCCTGTCATTATGTGGAAACAACACAATCATGGCTAATCTTTTGTGCAGTGTAACACAATTAGAATGCCATAAATTATTTCTTTAAAAAAAAGAGAAAGTGTAAATTCTTTGATATTTTTTTAATTAAATGGAATGGAATGAAATCTATATATGCAACGTTTTTTCATCTACTATTTCTGATGGATGTTTGCCACACGTGATCCATTCAAGGACCGTGGGAAAGCTGGAGATCTTACCATGATGTCTGTTTTTACAGTTTTTGTCTATGATCAACTGTATTTTTGAGATGTTATTTTTTTCTTGTTGAGAGAAAGCATGCTTTTCATGCCTGCTGGTGGATTTTGGGGTTAAAAGGGTTAACACAGCTGTACCAGACTGTATTAGTTATTTATATTTTAGGTTTGAGCTCAGGGACGCTAATGTAGAACTAAAGAGAATTTAAAGACACTCTATATTTCACTGCTAAGCAAATTGCTCTCAGATCTACCATTTTGCTTTAGTTTTATGAACAGATACTGTTCAGTTCCAGCCTCTACCCATTTACCACAAATTGTGTTTGTTAGCCCCCGGGAAGCATCTTTCAATTACAAAAATGGTTTGCAAGTTTGAGGATATTCCCAGCGTAGTCTTTGGCCATCTTTACATAGAGATATACAGATCTTTACCAGGAAACGTGTCAGTCCAGTGCAGAGTAGAATTAGTTTATGAAAATGAATGCAGTATAAAAAGATGGTGCTGCTGCTTCTACCAACCTTTGAACTTTGCATAAACAGCTCTGCTGGATCCTGTCAAATTTCTGCAAATTCAAAGTGAAAAAATGTGTAAGAACATGCCAAAGTAACTGTGACAAACTATGTAAACATTACATCAGTCGTGGGCGATAGGCCTGTCAGCTTTAAAGCGTGACTATTAAGTATTCATCTGTTTTGTATTTACATGGTTGCTGCCTATAACAACAGCTGCTTGTTATATTTGGTTGCGGAACAAGAAAACATACATCAGCAAGCATCTTGAGAGAAGCCGTAGTAACAAACAGCAGAGTCCTAACAACTTAAGATCACACATCTTCCATTATTAAGTCATCCACATTGTTATCTTAAGAGACTGTTTGTGTCACTGAGTGCTCGTTGTAGGGAAATTAAGATACTGGAAATATAATTAGGTTTATCTCATTATCAGCATGTTTAGCAGTGTAAGCTGTGTGATATAGGTGTTGCCTAGTGTTATTTTGTCAGCTGTTTTCATTTAGTTCGTTATCAGATGTCCTTGTTTTTTTTTGTTTTTTTTACACATTTAGTTGTCCTCATCCTGTTTTTATTTATAGTCAAATTTTTGTTGACTAAAATTTTGGCCATTCTAATCTCACTTTAGTGAAGTAGAAGTAGTTTTTGTCACTAAAAACTGATGTCTTTTTTATCTATCATTCATTCATTGTATTGAACATTGAATTTCAGTCCATCTCGTCAATAATTTAGCATTTTAGTCACACATATTTCACTTAAGATTTTCTCTTATCAATGTCTAATGGTAAACAGAAGTTGAATGATTAGGAATGTAGCTCTCAGCCCTCCTGACTGTGCTCGTTAGTGACGGCCTGGTCAGGTTCTTTTTTTATACAGGCACCAAGCTGACCTGTTATTAGAGCCAATCCAGACCGCCCAACCTGCAAAAATATTTTAATCACCCAGCAAACTGACCCACAAGGCACAAATTTATGCATCATAGGTTTACAATTGTTAGGACTAAGGACTGAGACAAGGACAGAGATGAAGACTGATCGCTGCAGCGCCGGAGGTGTAAACAGTCTGTTTTTGAGAGGGAGAGAAAGAGAGTCACAGAGAGTGTGGAATAGAGGTGGGAAGAGGGCTATTGCACATAATGTTTCTTTACGCTAAGTTATTAATAACTTATTGTCACTTTTCAACCCACCAGTCTGCCTGAACCCATCATATTTTCTAGTTAGCTCACCAGTTTGCTGCTGGTGTAGTACTGGTATGATGCGTCCAGCAGAGGACACAAAACTGCTGCATTACCAGAAGAATTAACAAATGTAGTCATTTTTAGTCCGTTTTTGTTAAGAAAAGTTCTACTGGTGTTTTCTTATGTTGGAATAGACTTCTGATAGACCTTCTGCACTCCTTCCTCTTCAAACGCATTATAATCCAAGTGTGTCGAATTTTGATGGCCCCTTATTCTTCTCTCTTACCAGGTTCTGCAGACCTGCATCAGATGTTTCCCACACCTCCCTCCCTAGAGCAGCACATAATGGGCTACTCACCCATGAACATGTGCAGCAAGGAGTACGGCAGCATGGAGCCCAGCTCGGGCATGACCACACTAGATGGTACCTCATCTCTGGGAGGCCACTTCAAGATTGAGGTGGAGGAGAGCTTCTGCAGCCCTAAGCCATCGGAAATCAAGGTGGGTCTAGACTCAGTAAATATGTCAGGTGTTATTGTACTGTCAATTGCAACTGACCGAACCAATGGGTCGAATTTACTGCCAGAATCAGTAGGTGTCATAAGTCAAAGTCATTGATTATTGATGGGTGTGTTTCCTTCACCATGCTCAATTTTCATTCCCCATGTCGTCAAGCATCCACCGAGCTGAAGTTCCCATCCCACAGATGTTTTGTTTATGTAACATAGAAAAGTCTCAGCCAGGAATCTTCTATCTTTAGTATTTTCTGTTTATTCATCCTATTTTCAACATGCCATTCACCTTTCTATATTTCTGCATATTTCTCTGTCTCCACCTTCATAGAGGACAGGAAACATTTGATATTTCTCTGCAAGACCCATGAAGACATTATTATTATTCTCCCTAACTATGCCCTATTTTCTGTCCTTCTTGTAGGACTATTCATTTGTGTACAAGCCAGAGCTGTGCCAGCCGTTTGTAGGCTGCTCCATGTTTGCTCCTCTGAAGACATTACCCAGCCAGTGTCTCCCGCCTATCAAAGTCCCAGAGGATTGCATCTACCGACCGAGCTGGACTATGGGCAGGGAGATGCTCAACCCCGTGCCTGTAATGAACTTCCTCAACAAGGACAGGTATGTTGCTGTGGTGCTTTTTGTTGAGGTTTTTTAATAAGTGTGTGTTACGTACATATGTACAGCTCTACATGCGCCAGTGGACAGAACTTAGTACCAAAATCTGTTGTTAAGGGCTGCCAACTGTCCTGCATTGACCAACACTTTGCAAACACATTATGAATGATAATTCTGTTGCATGAAAAGAGCAAAACAGCATCACCGTGAAACACTCCGGTCAAGCCAACCACAGCTGCTGCACCTCACAAAAGTTGGCTGTAAGTTGGATTTCTGACAGACGTTCACTCCAGAGGCAGCAGCATCTTCACTCAGTATTGGCAGCAGGACAGTGAGCTCACCTCCCAGCCCTCTCGTTTAACTGGGTCGTCAATGCATTACTGTTAAAAAACACTAAATTCATGTTTTTTCTCAATACCTTCTTCCTGATTTGCCTTTATAGTGAAAATTATGATTAAAATTTTTTTTAATTGGTCTTGTGAAGCACACTTATTTTTATGGTATTTTAGTGCTTCTTTTACAGCCCTGATTCCTAAAAAGTTGGGCCGTTGTTTAAAACATGAATAAAACAGAATGTGATAATTTGCTACTCCTTTGTGGCAAATGTTCAATTGATTTGTAAATAACTAAATTCTCAATGTGTAGCATTCTAAACAGCATCCGTACTATTTGGGAATCAGGGCTGTATTTTATGTGTATTTTCATTTTAAAGTATTATTTTTATTGACTGATGTGTCCTAGTGGCTCAAATTTAATATCATGTATCACTACAAAGGGCACACAAGGCACATCTCTTCAGATTGTATTTTCTTTTTAATTTGAAAGAAATATTTTAATGAAAAAACATTTTTTAATTCCAAATGGTGCAGTAAAAAACATTTGGTATGTGTAATTGTTACGATTACATGCACCAGTGTATGTACATAGAAAAAATTATTTCTGGCCCCGGTGTTTGCCGGAGAAGTCTGCAGGTGTTGCTGTTATCACACAGCTGAGATCTTTAATGTGAGAGTATCACCACAACTGTGGGTAGGCAGTACCATGCAACTTGTGAAATGGTCCGCTTACATCTTATTTCTGTTTAATTACTATCTAGCTCGTTTCATGTTATCACGATGATCTAGGCAGAAGGTTACCGAGCCATTCTAATTTAGACTTGCAGAAGAAATGCTGGCTGCTTTGTGTGCACAGAAGCATCCACTGGTACTCTGCTCCCTTTCTGTCCACACACCCTCTGGTCTCTCCCCGGACACCCCCTTAGCAGCCTGCTCGATTTCCCATGCATGGCTGCCTCAGGCGGAGCAGGGAAATGAGTGTAAAATGCCGTCTTGGTTCAGGATGAGGATTATCACTGGAGTGGTGAGATGGGCCCCCACAGCGGCTTCATGCCACCTCACTGCTCATAGCTACTTGGAGTCTCTAGTATATCTGTCACTGTTCCTCTTAAGTACACACAGCTACACCTCTGTTGCTTTCCACACACACATGGGAGTGTATTATCAGCATGTTTATCCGAAAAATCCCCAAACAAACCTTGATTTGTTCTATTGATTTTTGTGCTTTTCTATAATCAGGGCAGTAGAGTAGACCCTGATTACATTTGTATGGACCTAAATGATATGCCTGTGTGTTTCATTGACCTGGGAACATAAAATCTGTCTGACTCACTAAACTGATCTGGATCGAATCTTTCTACACTGAGCACAAACTTTTACCATGATGCACTTCTCATTTCTGCTTTAAACATCGTCAACCTTACTTTGTGAGTTAAATTTATAAACAACACAAGCCCAGTAAAATAATAGCCCAGCATTTCCTCAGGTACGGCTGTGATTGGTAAGTGTTTTGACTTAGAAAGGCGAGACACGTTGCTTGTAACTGAAGAGTGACCTGTCAGCAGCCAGTTTATTCAGCAGGCTAAGGCTTAGCTGCAAATGTTCTTTTACAACAACAAATTCATTCTTCTTGCAGCGCAACCAATTGCAATTATGGGGTTATATTTTTTCCTTATGATTATAAGATGGTAATTAGATTATTCTTTGATAGGATTTTGCTTGATTAGAATATGCTGTAGCATGGCAGGGAATGTAGAGCAGAACAAGCAACAAAGGTGATAAAATTTGAAGCTACAATATGCAAAAAAAAGTATAGACTCATAAAACAATCATACCCCTCAAAAACCATGTATGATGTAAGTGTGCGTATATGAGACTGAATCAGGAGGAGGGCTTTCACTGTAGTTGAGCCAAAGAGGAGGGGTCAGGTTTGAATGTTGTTTATAAACAATAAGCAACAATTCCTGCGTAGTATGCCTTTAAATTCTTTTCCAATCATTTCCCTTTTTTTCTTGGTGTGTAATGGAGTCTGGTTATGATGGTATGTACAGGTGTAGAGGGATGTTTGCACTCTACCAAAATTGGCGAATGTCCAAATAGCCATTGGTAAAGACAGAGCTGTACTGAATAGTTAAGAAATTTGAAACTTCATCCATAATTTTAACATACAAATTCTAAATCAACATTTGAATGCTGCACAGCTTTTAATTAAAAACCTGTTTGTTTATTCTGTGGTTGCGCAGGATTGTTTCTGACTCATGGGTTCCAAACTTTTCCAAAATGTTTTAACGCAATATTCTGCTTCAATATATATTTGTTGGCGTTTAGTTGTTTTAAAACATGTACTCTGCAGCACACAAAGGGAAGCATGCAATTGTATAAACCAGGGAACTGATTAGTTATATTCACTAAAGACAGTTTACTTAATAATAAAAGACTTATTGATTTAATCCAAGTAATCGCTCTATTCAAACTGGGGATTTGGGACATCATAAAAGGACAACAGTTTCTTTCCAAAACTTCAATGGAAGCATCAAATGTGGGGAGAAAGGACAATTCAGCAACTTTTGATACAGATCTTTTAATGTGCTTGTGCTGCCTTGTGCTGGGGCTTCCTTCTAATGGTCCTGTGCCAGGAGTTGTTCCCCACATATAGCTAGGGACATGATGTGCTCACCCTCCCTCCTCTCTCTCTATCTCTCTCTCTCCCCTCTCTCTTCTGCACTCTCACACCCCCCCTCTCTCCCTGCTTCCTCACTGTTGCTTGCCAGCCCAAAAATAAACCTTACCTCAGAGGGACACTCGTTGAAATGTTTATTGAATGTCTTTCTCTCTCCCTCTGCTTCCCTCTGCTACCCGTTTCGCATTCTCTCTCTCGCATTCTTGTTCTCTCATGTGTAAACATGTGTGCAGTCTAAGCTCACTCTGCATTCCTTTTGTAGTGAATGTTGTCGTGCCCTACTGCCTTATTACTCAAACTATCTTCACAAATGCTGTGAGACAGTCGGATAACACTATTTTGTTGTTTGAAGCAATGTACTGAACATTGCTATTCTGGGTTTAAAAAAGAAAACTTGGGAAAACAAGTATGTTCCGTGAACTAGTGCTTCCATTTTCATGGCACAGTTACAGTATATGTACAGTACATCAGGACCATTGTTGAATTCATGAGATTTCCCTCTCCTTTTGTTAATTTGAGGAGAAATTAATATCACAAACATTGCAAGCTGTGATTAGAAGAGTGAGTCATTGTCTAAGGGATCATTTCTAGTTGTCCACATAGCTTTGTTTACTGTCACAGGAATCCTCTTAAAGGGATATTCCAGATTATTTGCCGTGGGTTGTATTTGGTACTTGTCCTTTATCTCTGTATTACCTACTGTAGTCGGTGGTTGGCACTCCCCCAGTTTGACAAAGCAGGCAGGAGGACCAGTACAGAAGCTCTGCTGTGAATTGGGGCAGCAGCTAAAAGCATTTAGCCACCTATAAAAAGAATGATGAGTTTCAGTGTATGCTATATTTAGAATATTTTCACCTCTTTACCTTATGACCCATGACACAGCCCTGTTTAAGTTCACATGGGGGGAACTAAAGCCGCTCTATGCCCTCCTCAAAGCCACCAGACTCCATTGACAAATACTGTATATTACTTCACTGAACACTGGAGTTGCTGTTGTTCTGCTGCATGATTTTGTGATGATGGTGTTTTGAAATGTTATTTAAAGTCACACAATAACACATATAAATGCAGCCATCGAGGCACCAGGCTCCAACTTCTTTGTTGTTAGAAGGGAGCATAGATGGGCCCATGGTGTAAAGCAAAAATTTTCCCACGGTGTCGCTCCAGTCACACATACTGTTGTGCCTTCTTTTAGTTTTAGCCCCATTTCTTATTCATGTCCTTTTGTCTTTCTGCCCTCAGTAACATCCCCAGTGTGGGCAGTGCCATGGACCAGGACTACGGCCAGACCTACACCCCTCAGACCCACACGCCTTTTATGTCAAACAGTGCTCCACCAAGTAACGGTGGCACTGGCATCCTGCCTTCTCCCGCTACCCCACGTTTCTCTGCACCCACCCCACGCACGCCACGCACCCCACGCACACCTCGAGGCCCCTCCAGTGTCCAGGGCTCACTTAAGTACGAGAACTCCGACCTATACTCGCCAGCGTCCACCCCCTCCACCTGCCGACCGTTGAACTCAGTAGAGCCGGCCACAGTACCCTCCATCCCCGAGGCCCACAGCCTCTACGTCACCCTCATCCTCTCCGAGTCAGTCATGAACCTCTTCAAGGACTGCAACTTCGACAGCTGCTGCATCTGCGTATGTAACATGAACATCAAAGGAGCTGATGTGGGCGTGTACCTGAGCGACCCCATCGGCGAGGCTCAGGAACCCTGCAGCTGTGGCTTCAGCGCCGTGGTCAACAGGCGTTATGGCAATGGCTCAGGCCTCTTCCTGGAAGACGAGCTGGATATCATCGGCCGCGGCTCGGACGTCAGCAGAGAAGCAGAAAAGCGCTTCGAGGAGCTGCGGCTCTCCTCGCTGGAAAGAACTGGAGTAGGGAGGGGCGACCGTGTCCCAGATGAGCTCATTCTTCTTCTACAGGACCAGTGCACCAACCCCTTTTCACCCATTTCAATCCTAGAGCATGACATAGTGACACGGGGGCCAAGCGGGGCCCCTGTGCCGCCCTGTGTGAGGGTGGAGGAAAGGGACTACCACAGCGACTGCTACATGGCTCTGGAGCACGGCAGACAGTTCATGGACAACATGTCGGGTGGCAAAGTGGACGAGGCGCTAGTCAAGAGCACCTGTCTGCACCACTGGGCCAAACAAAACGGTGAATATCCATGCATGCTAAAATTGTCTCAGCTGGACACCAAATTATGTTTTCTTAGGCCAGTGAAGCATTTGGCCTTTATCTTTAACCATCAAAAATTGAAAGTGGCTGTTTGCAAATATACATCCATCCAAATCATTAGTGAAACACAAAAACAAAACCTTACTTAAATAAAAAGGTACTCAGTAAAAACATTTTTATGCAGCTCATCATCTATTTTGACAATATAACGTGCATTTGAAATTTTACTGAATGCTCAATCTGTAAACAAAGTGTTCCACTAATATGAAAAGTTTTTTATGCATAAGCTTTTTAAGCTTGTAGACATTTGAGTAATATAGTAGTAAAGTTTTTTCAGGGTTTTGATCAGTTGAAAAACATAAATGCTTATTATCCATACAAGTCAAACTCATAAGTAGTCAAAAAGGTACAATTAACTATAACTTAAGGATTTGTCGAGACACTTGCTTACATTTTTTTATCCTCTCAGGATGCTGAGTTTCTCACGCTGTGATTAATCTTAATCTTCATCTATACTCACCCATTCAGCAGTGGACGTGAGTGCGCTGTGCTCTCAGGATGTGCTGCGGGTGCTGATGTCCCTCCAGCCCGTACTTCAGGACGCTATCCAGAAGAAGAGGACGGTGAGGTCGTGGGGCGTTCAGGGTCCCCTCACCTGGCAACAGTTCCACAAGATGGCTGGACGGGGCTCTTACGGTAAAGCTGGGGACAAACTGGGGAAGTCAGCTTGATACACTGATGGGACCGATGCTTTGTACCATCCTGTTTAGCTGTATTAATGTCAGATATCAGTGATTCAGTGTTTCCAACACATGCTGTACAATGGAGATCTCACACAATTTGCCAGGAACAAGATTCTTTGAGAAACTGTGAGAGTGATAACAGCATTAAGTGTTCGTGTGTGTGTGACATTTGGAAAGTGTGTGTCTTGGGGTAGAAAAGCTGTGGATGTTGTCAGGTCAGTAGGCAGAGTGGTCCCTCTGCTGTGGTCCAGATGTCAGCTCTGCTGGGAGGAGCTGTCAGATGGCTTGGCAACTGATGCACAGCGGGGGCGGAAAGAGGAGGGAGGGCAGCTGACACTTTACCTGGATCAACACTCACTTACTGATCTTTCTTTCTTTGTTTTTCTGTTTCCTCCTTCCACACTTGGTTTTCCCCTCTTTTTCCTTCTCCTTCCATCTCACCCGTCACAGGCACAGACGAGTCCCCCGAGCCCCTGCCCATCCCCACCTTCCTGGTGGGTTATGAGTATGACTTTGTGGTGCTGTCTCCGTTTGGTCTGCCCTACTGGGAGAAACTGTTGCTGGATCCTTTTGGCTCCCAGCGGGACATTGGGTACCTGGTGGTTTGTCCTGACAACGAGGCCTTGCTCAGCGGTGCCAAGAGCTTCTTCCGAGACCTCACCGCTGTCTACGAGGTAGAAAAGGAAGGAACTTGAACAACTGGAACTAACATAAACGCTCAAATATACTTGTTTTTGGACCATCCGTGCACGTAGTCAACCGCTGTGTTGTTCACACACTTGCCTATGTACAATACAAAAATTAGACTATAAGTAAGGGCTCAGATAAAACTTTGAAGTTAAGCTTCGGAATTTACATGATGTAAACAACATGGCAACACTCAAGGAGATTGATCTAATGTCAATTCTCAGATCAGAAATATCAGAATCAGAAATACTTTATTGATCCCCAATGGGAAATTACTTACATTTTTAATCACGGTGGCTTAAAAATGTCAGAAGCCACTTTGTTGTTGTTTTTGCAAAATAGAATAACCAGTCTTAAAACTTTCAAAACCTCCTGCCATTGTTGTAGCAGCTGCGTGGTGTATCCTGTATTGACAGTCCGGTCTCATCCCCATACAACTCTACACTGCCCGTAGCGACTATTTGCAGATTGCATCTTGTGGGGGAGCTGCGTTAATTTCTGCGTGCACAACCAACATCATGTGTTCACATACGCATAGTGGAAAGCAAGTATATTTGAGCCTTAAAGTGTCCTTTTGTAAATCATTGTTAAATGTAATTATATTTATGTACCAATTCACACACTCATGGGCTTTGCCTCTTTGTTTTTTTGCAGTCATGTCGACTGGGCCAGCACCGGCCCATTTCCAAAGGCTACCCTGATGGCATTGTCCTCGTCGGTGGCAGTGGAGCCAAGAACCTCGTGGATCAGCCAGTCAGTGACTGGTTCCTCAAAGCTGCCAGCAGCAACAGCGACGCCTTCACTAAGCTCAAACTCTATGCACAAGTGTGCCGCCACAACCTCGGTACGTGTCATTTAACAGCTTCCTTGTTATTGCTGCATTTTTATTCTACATGGTCCCTGATTTTTCTGATGCTCAACACTCCGCTCAGTCAGTTCTTTGTTGCAGAATTTCCACCCTCGACACCACTTGGTTTAGTTATAAAAAGGCTAGCTAAAGAGCCTTGGCTGTTATAAAGAGAGCTTGAAATCAGTGAAAGAGGAGGTCAAGTTGAAATGCAGTAAATGGAGTATTTTGTATTTTCTCAAAAGTGATTCATGTTATTAATGAAAATCCAATGCTGTGCTTTCTTCCTTCAGCTCCATACCTCGCATCACAGCCATTAGACAGTTCCCTCCTCACACAGCCCAGTCCCCCGCCCTCGTCCAGCCAGTCATCATCCGCACAACTGTCAGGCTCCACCTCCAGCTCAGTCGGCCAGCAGGGCGCAGTGAACGCCACGGGTTCCTCCGTTCCCAACAACAACAACAGCAGCAACAGTGTGTCCGGAAACAGCTCTGCCTCATCCAACAGTCTGGTGTCATCCTCAGGCCAGCCTGGCAGTGGGATGCCGTCTGCCAAGCCCAGCTCTTTTCCCCCCTTTGGGAGCATGGGCACCCAGGGCCAGGGAGGTGGCCCCCAGAGTGGACAGCTGGGACAGCAGGCTGGTACCCAGAATACTGGCACCTCAGGGGACAACTCCAGCAGCCAGGCCCAGGGACCCACAGAGCCTCCTGAAAGGTAGCGCAGGACACACAAGCCTGCACACCAACAACTCAAACATGTACATGTGTGACCATAAGTCACAACACGAATTGATCTCCTGTTCTAGTCATTTTAATGTTGTGAAATCACTCCTAAGCACCTATCTGAGTTGTTCATTACTTCTATGAAATTATGGCAAAGACAACTTCAGCTGGTTTTCTAATACCTTTCAGTAATCTGAAATTTGACTCAGCCATTCAGAAGCTGAGGACGATGAAGGACTAAGCCGAGGACACTGCATTAATAACACTGTGTGTGTGTGATTCCCCAGCACTTTGGAACGAGAGAAGGTAGGCGTGCCCACGGACGGGGAGTCCCACGCCATCACGTATCCACCTGCCATCGTTGTTTACATTGTGGATCCCTTTACCTACGAGGAGGCCGACGGTGGCCCGGGGCCAGTGCCGGCCCACTCCAGTGTGTGGACGCTGGGTTTGCTACGCTGCTACCTTGAGATGCTTCAGTTCCTGCCCCCACACATCCGCAATTCTATTTCTGTGCAGGTAAGTAAAGTTCCCAGGAGAGCCACTTCCTTTTTTTTTTTTTATTGCTGACCATATTGTATTTCATTAACATGAAGGTAATGGCATAAGTTAATAGCATTAATTGTGTATTCAATGCAAGTGTGTCAATTATTCCTTAATGTTTAACAGATTATGCTCAATGGCATTATTGCTGACATATCCATCATCATCAGAAGCAGTAAAATGTTGGTGATTATTAAACAGTAGTCTCATGACAAAAAATAGACAATTAACAATGTAATGAAATACAATAACAATAATACTTAAAATGCTGTACATGTTTTAGGGCTATGCCGCATGGTCGTATTTTGGGAATGTTGTGTTTGATTGCATTATGATTGGAGGTGTTTTTCTTAATATATACATGAAAGGGCACAAACAAACAATATCATGCGATCCAACACTACTACACCAGAATAAAAAAATTACCATAAAGAAAATCTAATTTCCAACATTTTTCACAGTATTTACACTAGGATTATTCTCGTATCAGAAAACATATGTTTTTATAAGTAGTCAGCATAATTACATTACGTTTTTTCATCCATATACTTTATTTATAATAATGAGAAGTTAGTATTCACTGCCTCTGCTCAGTCACAGTCCAGTTCAGTGCACGTGAAGCGCAGCTACCCCACACTGAACTCCTCCTCATGTTTTATCTGTAAGACTCACATTTTGATGCCTCCATTCATCATCTGCGATGTGAAAACATGATGTTTCCACACAGAACAAAAATGAGTCATACTGCTCTGCGTCACCCGCCCCTCTGTTTCCATCACTCTTCTCTGTTTCTATAACGGTTACTATTGTAGTTAGGTCATTTTGAGACAGGAGTCGGTTTGTAAAAGTTCACAGCCTGTCGTGCTGTTATATTTGACCCAGCTGGGGAAATAAATATAGTGAGATGACCGACAGGATGAGATTCAACTCGCTGAAATTCTTCAACAACTTCTGTCCACCAATGTTAAGGAGACAGCCCTAATTACACAGAGTTGGATTGCATTGCAGTATACAGCTTTTTTTCTGTGATGGTCCCTTGATGTACATTTATTAAATTATTGATGTATTTTAAGTTAGACACCTAGAAAATAGCCATAAAGTGGGTTTATAAAATCATGTTGTGCTGACTTGCCACTTCAAGTTGTATATTCTGTAGAATCTGTGTTGCCCATGTCTAACCACTTGTCTTTTTGACAGATTGTCCCCTGCCAGTACCTGCTACAGCCAGTACGAGGCGAAGACCGCCATATCTATGCCCAGCACCTCAAGTCTCTTGCCTTCTCCGTCTTCGCTCAGTGCAGACGGCCACTGCCCACCTTCACCAACGTCAAGTCACTGACGGGCTTCGGCCCGGGCCTGGCCATCGACACAGCACTGAAAAGCCCAGAGGTAAATGCAACACAAGTCGTAGTAGTTGCACTCTAATTGGTTTGCCATAATCTGCCTGTAAAGCAGAGAAAGGTAATGTCCTTGTTACAGTCCAGCTCTTTAGCTGATCAGTCACATCTCCCTGCTGGCTCTGTGTGTTAGCATTAACATGCTAAAGTTGTCTTCTGATCGATAGACAGGTAAACAGAGGTTGACACTGTGGCCCGTGCAGCAGCATTTCTCTTGCCTTCAGCTCGGAAAGCTCTGAACCTGACCTGATATGACCCAGACTTGCGCCCCGGCTGTGTTCAGTTTGCCGCTGAAAAGAAAGAATGCAATGAGATATAGAGTTTTTAGTGCTAACCATCCCTGTAGTGTTTTCTTCTGGAACAGGACCAAGGGAACTTGTAACCCTCTGCTACTCCAGAGTTTTCTTTCCATTATCTGCTTGGCTAGCTCCCTGAGACCTCCATAATGGGATCTCGACTCCAGGTTTAGACAAAGGGGCACCTTAGATCAGGACCTAATTCAGTGGACTTCCTTCCTTGCAGCCAGTGCTACCTTATCCCTTTAACACACTGGCAAACCTGGAGCTGCATTGCTGGAGGAGCTGGGATATGGATTGGACACGCAGGACTTTTTTTGCATGGAAAGATACCTTCAATGTGAATTCAGCTGAAATTGGGATTGAAACAGAGTATTTCCTACAACTGAAAGTCCAGCAGCGGGTCATGCATGCATGCAGAAATTTTAAGTATCTGGAGCATATCTGATTTGTATCTATTTGTGTAAAAGGGCAGAACATTTATTCTAACTCAATTATTCTGACATCTTCACCCCCCTGTCTGCAGAGGCCGGAGTGTCTGCGCCTGTATACGCCGCCATTCATTCTAGCACCGGTAAAGGACAAGCAGACAGAGCTTGGGGAGACATTTGGGGAGGCATCGCAGAAATACAACGTACTGTTTGTAGGATACTGTCTGTCCCACGACCAACGCTGGCTCCTGGCTACATGCACTGACCTGTATGGGGAACTCCTAGAGACCTGCATCATCAACATCGATGTACCCAACAGGTAGAACCACCATCTTGATAATAACTGAATCATGAGAGATTTTTCTGGCTTTATATTTCTTCAACATTTTTGTTTGTATTTTTCTAGAATTTTTGAAGTTCAACCTCAGTCATGTTAACCTGTGTTGCCAAAGTACAGACACTCTTCCTTAAGGAAAAATGTCCCTATTACAGCAAAGATCACACATTCTATTATATCAGGCTTTCAGACCCTGGCTTTAAAATTGTAGTTTTTTACTATTTCCACCAGATTTAGCCATGTTTTGTTTGCCCTATGAGGCAAATACATGCCATTTCTCTGGTTCCTACCAGGGTTGTTGTGCTGTATTATTAGCACTTCACAGTTTGATGCAAAGCATCAACATCACTGTTGTTGCTAATCACTAATATATCCTGAAATTTAAAGTTGAGTTTTATCATAACATATCATACATCATAAAAGTGGCATTATGTCAACAAAGTGGCATTTGAAGAGTTAAAATTCAGAAAATGAATGGATTTTATACTTGGATAAAAGATTTTGTTTAGAAAATGTAATTCAATGAATGATAATAATAAACACATTTAATATAAAGATAGATTTGGACAGATATGAGGTCAAAAAGGACAAAAGGGTTAAATCTTTATTAACATCTGTTATAATCACTTAACACCACTGGACCCACACTAGTACAGAGGTTATTGAAGTCTGTGTACTGAGAAGAGCTGACACAAAAAATGTGTCATGCAATGTTTTTGTTTATGGTGTAGTTATGGTGAAAGTAATTTTAACAATCTGCTCCATCACATTTGTCAGAACACGAGTGTACATGTTTTCTCTGTGAATATCCCACATTCAGTCACAGCTGCTCAACAAATGTCTGTGACCTTGCAAAAGGTACACAGCAGCTGTCAGAAACACTCGAAATGTGTCTGCTTGATATCAAAGCTGTGATTTTTGCATCAATTATGTCATGTTTGCTGTCAAACGGCACTTTTTACTTGAGTGTAAATTATGCTTGAGAGGGAAGGCTCAAGGCTGTCAGTCAAGCATGGCCTGCACAGGACCACACGTTCCAGAGGTTCACCTTCACCTGTGTGAAGAGCTTTTGCTCACAAATGTTAAACCCGCTCCATTGACTGTGTACACTTGACTTCCTGCTCCTGCCTTGCACTTCTTTCAATGTTTGTTCTGAGAAGTGGGTTTGACATGTGAGTCAATGTGTGTTCCGCAGGGCACGGAGGAAAAAGGGCTCTGTACGACGGCTCGGCCTGCAGAAGTTGTGGGATTGGTGCTTGGGACTGGTGCAGATGACATCAGTGCCCTGGAGGGTGGTGATTGGCCGACTGGGCAGGATAGGACACGGAGAGTTAAAAGGTTAGGAGCACTTCATTATTCTGAAATGCTTTTTTATGACCAAAAAATGGAGCATTGAAGACATTCAAGTGTCACATATTCATCCATCCCCTCTTTTGATGTTTCAGACTGGAGTATTCTGCTGAGCAGGAGAAACCTTCAGTCACTGAGTCGCCGTCTCAAGGAAATGTGTCGAATGTGCGGCATCTCCGCCTCAGATACTCCCAGCATCCTCAGCGTGTGCTTGGTTGCCATGGAGCCCCAGGGATCCTTTATCATCATGCCAGGTACAGTGTGTGCACATGATTATAAATACACTTACTATTTGTTTTAATGTACACCTCTCATCTGAGTCGCATTACTCTACCGAGAAAAGCAGCACTGAGGTGTGCTCATGTCTGTGAGTGTGAGTGTGGGGCGTGATGGATGGCAGCAGCATATCACAATGCTTGTCCCCTCCTTGTCCAGAGCAGATTGATGGCAGGGAAGATCATGTACCTTTCGCTCATAAAGCACTTCCTCTCAGATGCCCATTGATCTCAATGCGGTGTGATGGAGAGCCAGATCAATGGGTTTATTTTGGGAAACGAGTGGGGGATTGTCAGTGCATCATACCAGGATTGTGTTGAGTGATGCTGGGCTGAGCACATCTCCTTCATAAAAAGCCTTTTAAGCTGAAAGAGATTAGCAAGGCTGTGTTAGCCTCAGACTATGACAAGAGGGGTTTCACATCAATTTAGCACAGACCTTAAAGGTTCTATGTATGAGATTTTGAATGTTAACATACCAGCAAACAACTCTTTCTATGTAAAGAGACTGAGGAGGAATGGAGTCCTGGGCAGAGAATGAAGTCCCTCTGTGTGTTGCAATCTGAGCTTCTCTGTTCTTTGCTTTGGCAGCCGGATGGGCTGCATGAATGCTGAACGTTGTATATTAAACCTTAAGAGAGTATTTGGTACTTTTAGATGTAACAGCTGTTCTGATATCTAGAATCTACTTTCTATCAGCATTGCATTGCCTCAGATCTCTTGGACTACTATCTCTGCACATGCACACATGCTGTGAACTTTTCCTCTGTTCATTTATATTCTTGATTTTTGCATTTCCTTTATTTGATGTGCACACTTACTTGGTAGTAAACCAAATTCTGATGCTGTGAATCAAGCTCATGCAATCAATATTATACAATTGAGATATGTTAATGTTAGTACTTCAACAGGCCTTTTATTCCGTTTTAAAGCTGCAGTTAAAAGGACTATATTTTAATCACCATTGTAAAGCTGTTTGTTCAGCTTGCTTAGTGCTCAGATGAAGTTGGAGCATTATTAACATACTCATTAGTACATTGTAATGAAAGTGAATCTTTTAAAAATCCTTTTTAATGCCTCCACTTGGTCCTTGTAGAGACAGAAAAGGTCATAGTGCCGCTCTGATACACAGTCCAATAAATGCCATGATATCACTTTAGAGTTAAACTAAACCAATCATAAAGGCTGTAGAAGCTGGCACCAATGGTTCTTGTTACAATCAATTCTGTATACATTGATAAAGGGTAACATTTCAGGGATTTGTCAGTATTCATTAGTTTTAGTGTCCTGTTTTAATCTCTAATGCTACAGAGTTCAAGTATGTTATTTTGTGTCCTTGGGTCCAACTTGAAAAATGTGTGTCTGCCCAGACCAGTTTTTTGCCAACTTGATGAAAAAATTGTGACAAGGATTTCCTTTTTGTGTTGTTCTCTTAGCCGCACTGTTTATTGACCCGCCACTCTCTCCTCCCTCTGTGCATCCCTTCAGACTCCGTGTCGACGGGCTCAGTGTTTGGCCGCAGCACCACCTTAAACATGCAGACGTCCCAGCTGAGCACCCCACAGGACACCTCCTGCACCCACATCCTGGTCTTCCCCACATCCGCCTTCGTCCAAGTGGCCAGCTCCAATTACACCAACATCGACCCCAACATCGACATCCTAAACGCCACCACTGGTCAGTAAAGCTGCTTTACCCGTCTAGCAGTCATTCCCTGGGACTCTATAGCATTGTTTAATTAAGTGTGGCTCGTCCTATTTGCTGGACCTTAAAGTTGCAGATGTTAAAGGGAAATGCAGCAATTACTGTTTCCCCTTTAACCTGCTCTGTTTGTTACCAAATCCTTCCTACTTTCTTGTAGTAGTGTGTGGTCGTATACTTGGTGCATCGACAGCACCCTTGAGTGCCTTCAGCTTATTTATTTCTATTTATTGGCAGAAATATGAAGCATGCTCAGTAAATAGAATTAACCTCATTATAACATTGAAGGTAAAAGTCAATGGCCAAATGATATTTTCTGAAATGTATGCCATGTATATTGCTATAAGAAACAATGGTCTCATAACATACAGATCAGGAGAAGAAAATTATTTTTGAGCATTCTTGATGCTTTCAGAGACACATGGAGCTAATTAGATTGAAAAACATCTGAGCACTTCATCACTTGCAGACCTGTTGAATTATTATCCTGTTCTCCTCAGATGGGTCTGATGCTATCGGGATCTTTGACCTGCTGGACCAGGAGAACGAGTTGGTGGATCCAGACATCATTAACATCTCGCCCACCACTTCACCTGTACACTCCCCTGGCTCTCATTACCACCATGGAGGTGATGGAAGCAAGGTCAGTCAACATATACATGCACACAGAGGCCATGGTGACTGTAAGAACATCACATGATTGTGTGGTCCGTCAACAGCATGTGATTCGACACCTGGAAACAAAGCTAACCTTGAGTTTCTACCTTGTCGCAGGGCCAGAGTACAGACCGCATGGAGTCTCATGAAGAAGTTCCCAACCTCCTGCAGCAGCCTCTGGCACTTGGCTACTTTGTCTCGACGGCTAAAGCCGGCCCACTACCTGACTGGTTCTGGTCTGCCTGTCCGCAGGCTCAGAACCAGTGTCCACTCTTCCTCAAGGTACCAGGCTCTGCTCCTCTAACATGTTTTAATAGGCTCCTTTTAGTGCAGGGTAAAAAATAAATGTTCTTTTATTGGTTGAGCAAGACAACTTAGTGGAACGATTAAGGTAGGTCATGGTGCATTAAGGGTACAATAAAAACTGGAGGGATCTTCCTTACTTTTCCCTAACTGAATAGTTTGACATTTTGGGAATCATTCTTTCTCATCCTTCTCTCAAGTGGTATGTGAGAAGATTGATACCACTTGTGTCGAAGGTAGCAAAATCCACCTTCCAGCACCTCTAAAACCTCACTAATTAACAAGTTATATCTTGTTTAGTTTTTACAAAACATTAATTACACAATGGCTTTATAAGGGATTATATGGTGGACTAATTGTTGGCTTCAGGAAACCACTGCTTTGACCAAAAAACAGTCCAGTGCAAGACTCAGCATAAAACCATCTGCTCTTTTATAAATTAAGTTCATATGTAAGCCATGAAATGGATTAATAGCAAAACTGTAATGTAGCTTTGTTGCGACTTATGTATTTCTGCTCCAGCAAGTGATTTTGTGGTAACTGAACACATGTATAACCAAAAATAGGAGATCACAGATGTAATTTTGATTTGCACTGATATCCCTTGCTCCCAGAATTAGCTACAGACCCACTGCTGCTGACACTGCTCTGTGAAAAGAGATATAATTATTTAGAGATGTAATACAAGGTTAATAACATCATTATAATGCCACTGACACACCTCTTTCCCCGTGCTCCCTCTCGCAGGCCTCTTTGCACCTCCATGTGTCTTCAGTGCAATCAGATGAACTACTGCACAGCAAACACTCCCACCCCCTCGACTCCAATCAGACCTCAGATGTACTCAGGTAAACAACACCAGAACACTAAATACTATTAGTATCTTGCTGACTGTGGTTTCAGGGGATTTTTGTATTGCAGATTTTATTCTGACAAAAATAGATGTTAAATTAAAGTCATTATTTATTTTATGATTTTAAGCTATAACCTCTAGATAACTCCAAATGTATTTGTTTTGTGTGCCTGAACAGATTTGTGCTGGAGCAGTACAACGCCCTCTCCTGGCTAACGTGTGACCCGGCTACACAGGACCGACGATCATGTCTACCCATTCACTTTGTGGTGCTCAACCAGATGTACAACTTCATCATGAACATGTTGTAGCCAACAGCCTGTCACAGGGGGGATGTAGGGGAAACATTTCAAAGAAGAGGAAAGCGACGACTCCAAAGGGGGTTTCATCAAGACTGAAGAAAACTGCAAGAACCAGAGCGGCGTACAGAGCAGGATCCTGCACCGAGATGGGATTAGACAGCTGTTACTGATTGAGACTGTCCTGTCCCTGTAATTCAAAGACATGCGCATAGAGACAAGGGAATAAAGATGAGGGGGAAACCAGAAGTTGAGTCGCAATTAATGAACGTGAGAGAATGACAGATTGGCTGTCATGGTATGTAGCATGGCAGCACAGTCACTGGGCCAGTCTGTATTGGAGAGACAAGTTTATCTGTAAAGTTATTGGAAGAAAAGGGACATATTTGATCAAGGAAAAAACTCAAGAATGGAATGGATCTTTGGTTTTAAGACCTGAAATTCCTTTTTATTCCTTTGGATGAAATAGTATCCAAATGAAATGCCTGCATCTATCTTATTTATTGTAAGTTTTTAAATGTATAATTTGTCTTATTTCTTAACCTCTTTTATATATAAAAAATGGAGAAGGTTTATATCACCTTCCTGCTTTAAAGCAATTGGTCTAAGATATATGTAATCGTCTTAATTAAAAAAACAACCAGGAAAAAATCCCATAAAAATGAAATAAAGTCCCAGTAGGTTGCTTTTAGAGTATTATTTTTTGTAATGGAGACAGAATATTTGTATTGTCACAATGTACAGAAGAATTAGAGTGGAGAATTATGTTCATGCCTTTGAGCATGAACGACTTACAGCAAAGCTGTAGCTACAGAGGACTTGTACAGCAATGAACTTCACTGTGTTCAAATAAAGAGGTACATTGTTGTATATAGTATTTTATACCACACATTTAGACACAAAACCAAACGGCAATATATATAAATAATTATATATGAATGCCATGCCAGCAGTTGGTGGTGTGGCTTCTGTTTTAGGAATAAAGTGCGTCAACTTATTTCCTGTGCTTGTGTTCATTGCTTTGGGGAGGGGGACTGTGATGTGCAATTGGACAAGGACACCAATAGTGGACAGAAGGGAGATCTATTGGCATCTCTTGAAGATAGCTGACCTCAGGTTTGACCTTTTCATTTACGTCAGAAAGAAAACGAGAGCTAGAATGTGAGCAGACATGCAGTGTCCTTTTCAGCACATCCCTTTAGTTTACTATACCTCTCCTTTACTTCAATTGGCTGAGGTCTGGCTCTTTTGGCACCACTTCTAATTGGTTATGGATACATTTAGACCAGTCTCATTTTCCTTCAGTGTGAAAGTAAATGTGTGGTGTAAATGAACTTTAACCAGCTATGGATGGCTGCTCATTGGATATGCAGTGTTTGTGCACGGAGGAACATCTGTCTGGATTTCTCCTGTTCAGAGGGAAAATGTACTTTGACTATTGGAAAATCCATTGATATGATTGAAGATGCTCTTAACCTTGCATATTTGCCAATATTTGTTGGCTTGAAAGATTTGACCATCAAAGTGTATGTGGTCTTCTTTTGAGTGTAGAAAATACATTCAATATTTAATAAAAACCTGAAAATGTATTTTCAGTCCAGTGCCATGTTTTCTTTTGGGGAAATCATGGTTGTTTGCAGTAACCATCTGCTTCTACACAGTAGTTCTGCAAGCTTGTTACCACACACTATTCACAAGTGGGAAAGGCATAGGGATAACCCTGCATAATAAATCGAGTCAGATATCTTACTTGTAAATTGCTGAATTGCCCCGAGGTTGTGTAGTAGCAGCTGGCAATTCACTCTTTTGAGAATTTGCTGCATTTTTCCTTGCTGTCAGCAGCCTTTGAATACACAGAGGTCCTGCTCTGTTTTCCTTCATCCCTCAGCAACTGCTGTCAGTGTGCCCTTGAAAATGTAGTGGAATTTACACTGACATGTCAGTGACTGGGTAGGTAGAAGTCTACAGTATTCAAGATAGAAATCAAAATAGTTACAAGTGAAAGGGGATGTTAATTCGGCCTTTCATATAACCAAAAGCAAGCTTGCCATGCCACAATAAATCTTAATATGATGTAATTTAGATGTGGTCATTTTAGTTGGCAACACCTTCATAATCACCTTTGTTAATTGTATAATGCATGGAGTTTTGGACCATAACCAGATATGTCTATGTCAGGCACTGGTGAACTCAGGGAGGGGATTGGGGTGATGAAATAAAAATAAAAATAATAAACGCTGCAAAAGTGCCTTACAGTAGAAAGAATATGAAGTGCCCTTAGATGGAGAAAACATAATGTGCCCTCTAGGATGGCTTTCAAGTGAAGAAAATGTCATGCTGTGCACTAATGGGTGCCCTAAATTGAGAAAATGCTTTGCTGTGCCCTTAATTTAAAAAAAAGGTGCCCTCTTGGATGCCTTTTGGGTGAAAATAAAACTAGATGCAGTGCACTGCAGTGTCCTTTCATTTGGGGAAAATGTGATGAATTGCACGAATGGGTGTCCTTAAATGGGAAAAAAACGGATCCAGTATCCTTTCAGAGAAAGAAATGCAATTAAGTACCCTAAAAATTGAGAAAGCACGATCCAGTGCCATGGGCTGCCCTTCATGCTAGAAAACTTCCTATGAGTTGGTGCCCCACTGCTTGCAGCTGGTGCCCTCTTATTTCTTATTTTTATTAGTCCTGCCCAACAGACAGCCTGAGGTCCGCCACTGATAGCAAGCATGCACCACAAGAACTTGGAGAAAAGATTGGATACAAAGACATATCTACATTAATTTTTTCCATTCGTTATTGATCGTGCAGAAAAGTCTCTACACAGTCATTGTGTCACTATTTGGAGATTTGTTGCCCTTATCCAAGGAGCCGAACAACAACAAAAAAGTCTAGTTGAGCTACTGCTTTCTTCTTCCAATGAAAAAAGTTTTTTCAGCATACTCGAACAATGTGTAAATACTGCCCAGTCTATGTTCCTCACAGCACTGGCTGTAAGACGGGGAAAGAGGACTGGAGTGTTGTACTGCCTCCGCTGACTGTCAGATAGCTATGGTTAGTCAGCGCTGCTCCACGGAGCTGACTACACCGGTCCCCTCACTGTCACACTGGCAGAGTATTCACTGTAGAAAAAGATACGATACAAGTCGATATGCGGAAATCATAATAGACAGAGCGTTACAAATAGAAAGACATTTCCATAAACCTACCGGCAACAGCCAGGACAAGCTCCTTTCTCTGTCATTGGCTTTGGACTCCCCCATAGGCTGACGGTACACAACAGAGCCCGAGGTCTGAAGGCCTCGATGGTGACATTTCTTTTTTTAAAAGACAAAGTATCATCATTATAAGTGAGGTAAGGTTTTTATCATCGAATTATTGTATCTGCATTGAATGTTTATACGACAGAGGCAGAAAAGACCGCACATGCCTGGCTACTTAGCTTAGCCTAGCTGTTAGCTGGCTAGTAGCATGCTAAGAATTGCTCAACGACAGGGAATTAGTGTTAGCTAACCCCAACTAGCTATGGGCTAGCGTTTGTTTGAGTCTGTTGTATCGTACGATGTTGCTTGTGCTTTTAAAAAGACATAGTATACATTTCCAAATGCTATTCGTGATTCAGAATAATGTGTTGACTTTGGGTAAGCCAATTTCGTGTCGGTTAAAGTTAACTGCAATCTTCCCAGTAGTAACGTTAGCTAGCTTTAGCATGAGTAGTGTTGATGTTATTCGGGGCAGCTAGTTTTTAGCGTAGCCTTGTTGAACAACGTTATAACGCTATGAACAACCTTTAAAGTATTTTGTATCAACATACTTCCCAGCCCTGTAGAAAAATTAACTAGCGAAATCCATATGCACTGACGCTACCGTTAGTAAATTGATACATCAATTCATTGGCACTTTGGAACAGAGTTACAGTTAACTCGGTTTCTTCTGTCAGCTGAACTCAACGTGACTGGCCTTTTTTTTATAGTTTGGTAGAATTTCATCATTGCATCTGTTTATACTACTAAAATACTGTCCTTCAAGTCATTTACTTAAATGGTCTGTTATGCCTGTTCCTTCAAGGTTAAGTTGCAGAGAGATGGCAGACAGTGCAGGGCTGCAGTTTGTCAGCTCCTATGCTTTTGAAGCCATGCAGAAGGTGGATGTGGCGCGCCTGGCTGCCCTAAGTGACCCAGAGCTGAGGCTGCTGCTGCCTTGCCTGGTGAGGATGGCCTTATGTGCTCCAGCAGATCAGAGCCAGGCCTGGGCACAGGACAAGAAACTTATCCTCCGCCTGCTCTCTGGAGTGGAAGCTGTCAACTCCATTGTAGCACTTTTGTCTGTTGACTTTCATGCCTTGGAGCAGGACGCACGAAAGGAGCAGCAGCTAAGGTATATCAGATTTACATGTGGTGATATGATTATTGCTGACATATGGTAAATGATTCAGTTTAATTGCCTCTGGGTTTTTTCCATTATGTCATGCATACATTTCTTTCTTTTCCAAAAACTCACAGGGAGCTTATGTTAACAGTATACACAATGTGCTGTCTTTTCCACCAGGCACAAGGCAGGTGGCTCTAATGGCGAAAGCATCCTGGTGTCACAGCTGCAGCATGGTCTGACCCTGGAGTTTGAACACAGCGATCCTCTCAGGAGACTCCGTCTGACCCTCAGTGAACTGTTAGCTATCATGAATAAGGTACAGTCCCTGGGTCCCTGTATGATTCAGTGGATCGAAACCATTGACAACATGAATGAAGGTAGCTTGAATGATGAGAAATGGTATAGGAGTTAGATAAATAAAGGTTTTTTTAACAGTTAATTTGAAGGATTATACTGGTTATGACATCCTAATGTACACTGATAGCTAGCATTGTTGATAGGTTGCCATATTCTGCAGATTGTGGGATTTTAAATATGTGGATAGATGTGGAAGGGACATCTTGCATGCTTGATTCTAGAGAAAAAAATTAAAGCATAAAGGATTTAGCACAAAATACTGAATGATAAAAAATATGTTGTGGAAACTGATGTAAGAAACACGATTGCTCTTCTTCCTTTCGTTGTTGTTCAGAAAGTATTTACATTTCTGGCAGCTGCTCTCACACAACTTTGTACTGCATTTGTCCTTCAGCACACCTCATAGTATGACTTGGATTATTGATCCACATTGTCTGTCTCCCATTCACTTGTTGTTTTTCAGGTGGTAGACTCAAATGGAGAGTTTTTCTTGAAGTCTTCTGAACTCTTTGAAAGCCCTGTTTACTTGGATGAGGTTGCTGATGTCCTCTGCATTCTACAAGCAGGTACACAACCTCTTTCATCTTCTAGTTAACCTAAAGGTGCTGTGAAAGTGGGATTTTTCTGAATACAGTGACTTTTGTATATAAACAAACATTTGTGTTATACATACATTATATACATATGCATATTTATATATATATTTCTGCAAAGCCAGCCCTGAAAATGATCAACTTTAGTGATATGTTCTCTGTAGAATTTATTTTCAATTATTGCTGGCTTACCAACTGGAATATGCTAAAGATGGAACATGAATATATGTTTAAAACTTACCAGTAGATTGTGGCAGAGCACTACAACATATTTGATATAATTTGTTTTGGTCAAATCTATTTGTATTTATCATTTTTTATACACAGAATATTATGTTTAGTAGCTGCACTATTGTTAAAACATACTCAATCTTATTTTTTATTTTATTTAGTGACGTTATTTTTGGTCTAATTTATTTAATTTTAAAAATATTTTATAGTTCATATATTTGTTATATATTTTCACATTTTTTGAAATTTGTTTTTCACTTGATTTTTATTTAAAGTTCAGAAGATCCACTAAAAGACAAGTTTGTTTTAAGTTCAATACATGAATGATGCTTCCAAAGTCTGTCAATTCTGTTAAATAATTGTGATGTCAACATTGACCAACTTAATTATAATTAGGATTTTTGCCAAAATCAAGCAAACCTTCTCTGCACTTGTCAAATAGTTTTCTGTTTCTTTTGTCTTTTTCTTAGAGCTGCCTTCCTTGCTCCCCATTGTGGATGTGGCAGAGGCTTTGCTTCATGTCCGCAATGGAGACTGGTTTCTGTGTCTGTTGGTTGCCAATGTCCCTGACAGCTTCAATGAAGGTAATTCATCTGTCTCACAACACTGCACATGCTGTCAGCTGATAATGTGAGATAGAGTGGCTGTTTAATTGCCAGTACTAGCTTCATCTGGTGAGTGAGTGTACCTGCTGTGGCAGGAATAGGGCTTTACTTAACATTACCTTTGACGTGTTCTGTGATAGCTTCATTATGTTTATAGGCAAATTGCTGTTGAGCTGCCATCACATGTTTTCTTCCTTAGTGTAGCCATTTCCCCCTTTAATTCCAGCCATGCCACTGGCCCAAGGGTGTGTATATTTGTCTTTGATTGATGATGAACATTATTGTCCTGCTCTGGCTCACAGAGTGTGCTGTGTGTGCTTTGAGAGACGCATTATAAGAAAACACTTTCAGTCTCCAGTGCCTCCTTATCTCACAGAGGGTCAGGTCTAAGTCAATAGCTTTTGTGTGTGTTACATAGCAGTCAACATTAAGGAATCCTTTTGGCTTTGTTACAGGAAAAACACCTTGTTTCATTGAATTGAAAGTGAAATGGATTGATCTAAGGGTGAAATGTGGGAAATGACTCTGTCTAGAAGCATCAAGGTCTGTCATGTTGAACACTAGCCAGTAACCTGATCTTTCTCCTCTGGCTTCTTTTTATGGCATATGGAAAAAATCCAGAAGTGGCAGAGATAGAAACGAATATCATCAGTGCATGCTGTTGCTCAGCCAAACATAGACAGTTTGCTTTTAAACTGTCAGCTGTGGAAAAGTCCAAGAAAAATAAGATAAAGCTGTAGAAATGCTGTCTTGTCGGGGCTGTTTTTGTCAGATAAATGAGTCACGATCCTGTGGTTAAGAGTATTTATGGAGGAACATGACTTGGTCATGACTGGAGAAATGATTAAAATGTTAATGTGGAGACCTTTTGGCAATGGTCACATTATTAAGCAAACTTGACATACAACATTGAATTGTATTGATTTTATACTATTTCCCTAACTTTGTGTCAGGGGATTTTGTGCCTATTGGCAACATCATCACTGAATTTGATTTTCTCACAAAGTATTATAATTTAGCATTTTGAACAAAATCCCAATTTTTTTTAAAGGAAATCATATGCTGCTTGTTCACTCAGATGTACATGTCTGTCTATCCAGTTTGTAGAGGTTTGATCAAAAACGGAGAGCGTCAGGACGAGGAGAGTGTGGGTGGTCGACGCAGGACGGAAGCCCTCAGGCAGCTCTGTCAGATGAACCCCTCACAGGCCCTCAACATCAGAGCTATGGTGGTCAGTCACAGTATTAATTTAATCACAAGACTCCATAACCTGCATAGGTTTATCTATTTTAGATGAGAAACTGAATCTCAGCTGTTCTGTTCTGTTGAAAATGCATTTATGCTTAATTTATTCAGCCATTCTGACTTTCTCACATTAATTATGCATGTATAAACTGACAGTAATAATTGTAATAATCCAAATAAATACAGTTTTAGCACCCTGTCAGTTTATGTGATATGATTTAATGACAAAATGTTTGTGTTACAGGATATTCGTGTAGAATGTTTCCAATGATTTGTAGACTTCACATTGGACCTTAGGACATTAAGAGAGACATTTGATAAAATTATCAGAGATGGTTTAGATTAAACCACTAATTGATTAATTAAGAAAATAATAAGCAGATTAATTCATGAGTTGAATCAACGGTTCATGGTCTCTGTTTTGTCAGGCGTTTTTATTCTTTAGTTATTTCACGCAAACACTTCATGAAGGTAAGACAGATTTTGTCCTTACTGATTTATGTTGTGATACACTTTGTGATACTATCCCTGAAGGGAGAGATTTGTCTTCTTGCTTCCCCCCTGCTCTCAAGAAGGTTACAGCACAAGGTCAGTTATCGAACGAGGCCCCAGGAGGTAGTAGAAATTCATTGCCTTCCTGAAGAATGCATCAGCAGGACTTATACTCTGCTGTACTCTGTATACTCCTGAGAATGGTCAAAAAAGCAGAGAACATGCAGGGGCAAGTGGCAAAGGATGCTGAAGAATGGTGCATCGTAGAGCTAAAAAATAGTTAATCAAAGGAAAATTAATCAGCTGCTACATTGATAAGAAATGAACAGTAAAACTTAAATTTCTTTGTGTTTATTCTGTGTGTTCCCAGGTGGAGGAGTGTCATCTGCCTGGTCTGGGTGTGGCTCTGACTCTGGACTATAGACCAGATACAGCAGATGAGGCGGTCAGTCCCCTCGTCTCTTATGTCAGCGGTCTACTCCTGGGCACCAACAGCAAAGTCCGTACCTGGTTCGGCATGTTCATTCGCAATGGGCAACAGGTGAGGGGATGTTGTTTAATTAGACACACACAAACACTCATCGCAGAGGTAGTTAAGTAAGTTCATATAGAGAAGGCTGAAGAAATGTGATCATTTTGTCTCATGTTGAGCAGAAGCTAAAGTTCTCTGTGTGAGGTGACAAGACAAGATAAGATGTGTCATGTACTTGTGTACTTGTGTAGCGTGTTACAAGAGTTGCACCATGTTCGAGCATTTACTGGATAAAATGGGGTTCAACTAGTCCGTGTTTACATGATGTAGGATTTCACTTTAACTGATTAGATGTTCAGAATAAGGTTTCAACCTATTCTGTGTATGTAGTAGTAGGAGTCGTATCATATCAGTCAGGATTAGGGCTGCGTTTCTAATCGGTCTCTTCAGAGTAGTTTGAAGCTTCCTTTGGTTTCAGGCCGGTATTTCTGCACAGTTGCAGATAAAGATTAGTATAATACTTGTATTATTTGTCTGTTTATAGAGTTAGATTCCAGTGGTGGCTATGTTGGATTGTTTCCGACACGTGATTCCATCATTTCCTCTAACTGCTGAGTGTTCAAAGTCCAAAAGTCAGAATTAATTGAAGAAGATGTAATTATTTTATATTTTATCTCAGTAAATATTCAGATTGAATCAATATTTTCTGGCTTTTAACCTCGCCAAAACATTTTCATCACCGCACACAAAGGGATTCACTCATCTGAATTAACAGCGCCCAACAACACCATAAATTACATTAATATAACCACAATAACAAAAGAAAATCTGTTTCTGCTCTTACACTAGTATAGTAAATTGCTTAAGTTGTTAAAAAAAAGAAGAGAGAGGTCATATTATATATTTGCATTCACTTGGGGCTTGGCTCTCCATCAGGATGTCATTACTTTCATACCAAGAGTTGATTTAATAAAAAAGACTGACTTATTTAATTAGACAAATTACTTTATTAAAATTGAGGGTTCTGTTAGAGGGTTTAACATTTTTTTCTTTGTGGAATGACGTCATGAAATCTGACCTCAGACATTCAAAGCTTAATTCCTTAACCTCAACAGAAGACCTCCAAAAAAAATAAACAGACATTTGATACACCCTTAGTTTCTAATGTGCATGTATGTAATGTTATCCTGTGTGTGAAACTATGGACTTATTCTCACATATGTTTCTCCTTCTGTTTCTGTGAGGTCTCTCTCATTTAATATCTCTTTAATGTCACCTTTATTCTTTGTCTTTCTCAATTTTCTTCTCTTAAATTGAATTGTCCTACATTTTAGCTAACATTTAATATCTACTGAAATATATAAATTAAATAATTTATCTTTCCATCTATGGGGCTTTTTGGCAGTTTATGGACATGGTTTTTGTTCACAATTTTGTCCATCTATGAATGGTTGATTGTTTGTCATTTATCATAAAAAATGCCAAACATTCACTGGTTGGGAGCCCTGATGGAAGCACTTTGATGGAAGCACAGCAGTTAAATCAAGTTTTTGTCTTTGTACTGCCAGCGAAAGAGAGAAAGCAGCTCGGTGCTGTGGCAGATGCGCAGACAGCTGCTGCTGGAGCTGGTCGCCATCCTGCCACGCTCACGCAGCACCCACGTACCAAACGACGGTGACATGGAAGGGGATGCTGGCTCAGGGTACTCTGGCCTCAGAGAGGAGCATGTGGTTAAGGCCAGTGCTCTGCTCCGACTGTACTGTGCCCTCATGGGCATTGCTGGCCTCAGGTAGGACAAATTCTGTCTGTCATTCAAATGTTGAGTTTAGCTGTGAATGCGTTTATCCCAGCTCATATATTATAAATGTTGTAGTCAGTGAATTAGTTTGAAGGATTGGTCTAGTTAATATACTCAATGTGATGCGTCTACAGACCCACAGATGAAGAGGCAGAGCAGCTCCTGCAGTTGATGACCAGCCGGCCTCCAGCCACTCCTGCTGGTGTTCGCTTTGTCTCTCTGTCCTTCTGCAAGCTGCTGGCCTTCCCCACTCTGGTCAGGTACATAAAGCTAGGCTTATGGACTACTAGAAGTCTTTGTTTTATTCAAACACAACACAAATACAATGGGAACCCTGTTTAACTAACAGTAAAGTTTTGATTTTCTGCCAATGCATTCTGCCTACCAGATGTCTTCTTTGTATCTTTTGGAATTTAATACTGTCACATTATTGTATCGAGCATGAACATTATCATCTGTGTGTGTGTCTGTGTCTAGCACTCCCGAGCAGGAACAGCTGATGGTCATGTGGCTCAGCTGGATGATCAAAGAGGAGGAATACTTTGAGAGGTAAGGAGAATCTCTTTAAAGTCAGGCTTAGGATACTACCTCTGCTGTCTGCAGACCACAAGTCCAACTCGCTCTGCTGTTACACCAAAAGTGAACGTTGTTGGCGAGCATTTGGTTCTCCGTTCCAGAAAAGCATGTCAGCCACAGATTTTATAGACACTAAATAACAAATGAGGGAGAAAAGTCTCACAGATTTAATTAATTCAAAGTTAAAAATGGATAAATCCATGTCAGCATTCATACATGAGTGTGTGTTTGCCTTGTTAATGTCCACTATTTGAAGGAAATTGATGTTCCCTCTGCAGTTGTTAGTTGTTTGTTGAAATATGCAGTGATAAACTCAGCAAAGCTTTAGTTTGTATGTTAAAACTAAATTAATGTGGCCTGTCTTAACAACAAATTATAACTGCAGCAGTGCATATGAATGAGTGTTTCCTTGTGACTCTAGTCCATAAAGCATAAATCATCACAGTCTTAAGGGACTTTAGGGGCGACTAAAGGGATGCAGGCTGATAGGTTTGTGTTTGTGTGTGTTTTAATGCAACTAGCATAATCACTTTATTAAAATTCTGTCCTGTAAAATGCAGGATTAACAACAAGTCTACGTGTCTTTTCTCACTTGCCTCTCATGCATATGTGTGTCTTCCTCCCTACAGTGCTGCAGGCGTATCTGCTTCTTTTGGAGAGATGCTATTACTGGTTGCCATGTATTTCCATAGCAACCAGCTCAGCTCCATTATTGAGTTGGTGTGCTCTACTTTGGGGATGAAGGTAAGGTGGTAGGTGGGAGGGAGGCATTGATCAATACATCAGTCTGACTGACCAGCTACTGGCCCCACTCCTCCACTGCAGCAGTGGTGCATAGAAAGACTATATCACTGATGAAACACTTGCAGCATGCACATATCTACCAAGACACTTTATACCCTGTGGCCAATTTGCTGTTTTATTACTTATTAAGTGCACTATTGTTTCCTGCCTGTGTGCTAAGTAGTTTTCCTGTCTCAGTGTATTTTCCACTAAGATGTGTAATGTAATTGGATTTAGAGCCTGTTTGTTTCCACCCCGAGGGCAATCCTCTCAATTCAATGTTGCGGCTGCCATGTAGAATATTTTTTATGAAATATGAAAGGAGGGAATTACAAAATACCAGCACTGTTGCCTGCAGGTTGTTTCACTCACAGTAAACCTACTGTTGTTGATGTTCTCTTTTTGTTGTTGTTGCCATTGTTCAACTTTGTACAGATTGCCATCAAGCCCAGCTCTTTAAGCAAGATGAAGACTATCTTCACACAGGAGATCTTCACAGAACAGGTACACGAATCCTTATCCACATTTTTTTCTCTGCTAATTCCATTGTTGCATGATTTATTTGTATGAATGTGTTGGCTTTTATCCCCAACAACACTCATTTATTTCCCCTGAGAGTTACTTTAAATTCAGAAATGTACAAGGTTTTGATATAACAACTTGTCAGAATGAAATAAAATATTCCCCTTAAAAGTGGCCATAAATCACTTACACTTACATGATTTATTATTACGCAGCAGATTTAGGTAGTTGTAGAACAAATTCTAATCCCCTGTAAAAAATGAAAAGTGGCTAGTTATAGAAGAAGAAAGCTAACATTTCTTTAATCAGTGACATGGAAATGCACTCTATTACTTTTGGAGTGGTACCAGTAGATGTGTGCTCTATTGGCAGTATGAATCACATCAATATAGGGGCTATTCTATCATGTTATATCTGATCTATACGTATATATCCTAAAATATTATATGGAGATGGAGATTCAGTTGCTCTAATTGTTGATATGTTTATAAATTACATAAAGAAATATGATATTTTTGGCTAACCTAGTCCAGGTGTCGTCTTCTCTGATTTTGAGACGAATAGCACAAATATATAATAGCTCATATATCATCATATGCTTAGTCCTACAGCGTCCTTTGTATATACTTGATGCATGATGTAGTAGGCCCTGTTTGCTCACACATATCAAGAGTTTTCACATCACCATACACTTAGTAGAAGAACAAAAAGAGCTTATTAGTGAAGGACCAAGAAAAAGAAACAACATTAAAAGCTGTGCACATTCTTACTACATTATAACATTGAACTATACAGAATTTGTTGGTGTGCTTTGTCTGTTCTCCATTGTTGCTTATTACATAACTTTATATTCTATATTTCTGTTTTGTAGGTGGTCACAGCCCATGCGGTGAGGGTTGCAGTGACCAACAACTTGAGTGCCAACATCACAGGATTCCTCCCCATTCACTGTATCTACCAGCTACTTCGGAGCCGAGCCTTCACCAAGCACAAAGTGTCTATCAAGGTACATGTGCACATCATGGCTCATTGATGACTACCTGCTAAGTGCTAATTCAGTTTGAAAAAAGTGATTTTAACCTCTGGTGCTGTCCTCGCGTGCATCTGCCAGGACTGGATCTATCGCCAGCTCTGTGAGACGACCACCCCGATCCACAACCAACTGATTCCTCTAATTGACGCCTATATCAACTCCATCCTCACTCCAGCATCCAAGGCCAACCCGGAGGCCACCAACCAGCCCATCACTGAGCAGGAGATCCTCAATGTCTTCCAGAGCTCCGCTGGGGTGAGTCAGCAGTCAGCCTCAAGGCTTCAGGGGAATTGCAAAAACTTTATTATGGCATATTATTAATTTTAAATACCCTATTTGGTAGATATAGAACATTATATGTAAGTATTTAAAAGCAACTGTTTTTCTCTTAAGTCAGTAGTAGTATGCAACCTCTCTTCAGTAGCACTTTAGAAAATGCTGCCTTTAATATTTATTGCTATCAGATGGATAATATGTAAACACATAAGAAGACACTATTAGTTAAGGGTTGAAGTCAATGTAAATTGGTTTGCCTGTATTGTAACTCAAAGCATTCAGGTTTTATATTGCTGATTAATCTTTTATCCCCACACTGATGATACAAAGCTCTGTTTTGCTGCGTGTCCCTAACCTGTAGCTGTTGTTTTGCTTGTTTTTTTGCTGGTGGTTAGCAGGGGGAGGGTAGCCGGGGAGGACGGCAACGCTACTCCATCACTACCCAACTCCTTATCCTCTACTACATCCTGTCTTATGAGGAGAACCTGTTGGCGAGCACCAAACAACTGGGTATGCACACGTGTCCCATATAACACTGAATTGTTCCTGGCTTCCCACTGTGCTGTTGGCTCACTTCCTTTCTATTTCTTATTTTCTCTTCTTCTGCCTGTCATAAGTGCATCCATTGTCATCTCCTCCACTGAAGGAGGCATTGTATGTGAGATGGAGGGAATTTGTCAGGCAGTGAGAGGAGAAAGGCAGCTTTTGTCCTCTGTTAAGTTGTAGGAGATGCTCTCACTCTGGATGTGCAGTCATTCATCCTTTTCTCTCTCGGCACTGAATGTTGGCCGCCTCATAGAGAATAAATGGAGGGCTGACAAAGAGCCAAGTACAATGGCTGCGGGAGCTGAGCTAACTAGGACAGCTGTAGGTTAGATTGAGCATTAGCAGTTAGCCTAGTCAGTGTTTATTCTCTCCCATGACGAGCTCTCCTCTTGCCCTTCATTAGGCCAGATTTATGTGAGAGTTTATGCCCATCTCTTTAATTGCTGTGTTTACCCAAGTGCTCCCGCAGCCTTCAAGAAAGGAGTAATGAAGCCCATCAGCAGTGGTAATGAACCCACGTCAATGAAAAATCACCTCCGCTCCTCTAACGCTTCGGCGCAGCGGCTCTGGCGTCCTTACACTGCCAAATAAAACACTTATGCTCTGTCTTGTCCTTTTCTTGCTTTATGTTATCAGCCTCTATTTCCTATCTCATAGTTTCTTTGCTTCACTCACCTTTTTTCTCTTTTTTCAGCCCTGATGCAGAGAAAGCCAAAGTCCTACTCAGCAGCCTTGATGGACCAGATCCCCATTAAGTACTTGGTTACCCAGGCCCAGGGACTTCACCAGAAAAGCTTCCAATGTTTGTTTTTATCCTCCTATATTGGCTTCTTTTGTGGGAAGCGATAAAAAAAAATATGAGCGATTATTGAAGACTTTTATGTTTGTCAGAAAGGAAAAACAGGAAAATGGAATCAAAATATACAAAATTCTTGTGGTGGTGGTAGTAAAAAATAACCTTCTCTTTCCCTGTTGGCAGGTCTGCACTCTGCCCTGCTGAGGCTGCTGGCCACCAACTACCCCCACCTTTGTCTAGTGGAGGACTGGGTGTGTGAAGAGGAGGTGACTGGTACCCTGCCCCTGCTGAGGAGGATGATGCTCCCGAGCAACACCTGCAGATACACTCAGAGTCAGCTCTATCAGGGTGAGCAGAGTGGGCAAAAGGGATAAAAAGAACTAGAGTTTGGGTGGAAGGTCAAGGCTGTTAGTTCTGAATATGAAGCTCCCATGCCTTTCTGCTAAAATAGATAGATTTTTGGAAATCTGCAAAATATCACCAATTCCTTTAACAATCAGTATCTCATGAAGAAAGTTCAGTTTAAAAGCAGCCAAAGGGAGGAAGGGATAGATCATATTTGTAAATAAACCAACAGCAGTGACAGTAAGCTAGGAGCCAGGGTTGTATAGGTGAGAGATTAGTGTCAACAGTCTTAAGTGGAACAGGAATGAGATAGTAATATTGTATAATACATTTACAGATGTAAGCCGTTATCCAGCTGAAATCTTATCTCAATGGTTAATCCTTCAAGGTTTAGAGGATTATGCTGTAATTGGCTTTTCTTTGGTAGAAATCCTTGACAGAATGCAAAAGTCTAATAGATAATCAGTTTCACAACATTATGTAGGTTAATGCATATACACCTTTACAAATTGATACACTTTTTTTTATGCATCTATCTCAACTGTATTTAAGTCTCCGTCTGTACTGCAATGTTCCTCAGGATAGTGATGCAAGAAAGACCAAGTGAATAAGAACCTATGGAACAACTGACGCAACAGACACTGGCACTGTTGTGGAACTTTCAAGTGCACGATCTTCTATGCATATACTTTCCTTCTTTAGAATGTATTTCAAAGCTTCGTGCAGTTTTATTTTCTTCTCACTCCCATTAAGTCAAAGCAAAATGTGTTTGCCAGATGTTGCTACTGTCTAATAGATGCTCCAGATGTTTTGGTTTGTAAATGTTTGGTTTCTTTTAATTTCAGTGTTTACATTTGGTCCAAATTTGAAGACTAATTTAGCAATTTATCGTTTCCCCGCAGCCTTCCAGAAGTTACCATCTAGCAGTCCCAGACTGATGCGGATCCTGGAGCATTTAACGCTGCTTTCACCTGGAGACCTGATCCCTTATGCAGAGGGCCTCACAGCCAGCATGGCTCTGCTGCTGGAGCCCGCTGTGCCTCGCCGAATACTGCAGACCCTTAACAAGCTCTGGATGGGCCTCAATACTGTGATGCCCCGCAGGTACGTGCTCTGGATGTGATGAAATGTTGTGACAAAGGCTAGAAAATGCTGCTGTTACAGCTTTAAGTGCCACTGAATGTGTCTGTGACTGACTGTGGTAACTGTAAAATCCAATTTGTTTACCTTTTGCAATACATGTTATAATAAATCCAGACAATTAATAAATCATATGGTATATATTCTGTCTTTAGGTGTTATTGGTATGCCTTAAATTAATGGCATCACTGAGTATTGGGGCTCAAAATCAGTCGAGACAAAAAGTATCTCTTCACTAATTAGAATTTGTGGTCTTTTGCTCAATTTAATAAAAAAAAAAAAGCATTTAAAAAAGAAAAATATAAATACGAATTCCTGGGCTGAGTGATATTTTTCCTACTGGTTAGATTTATATATCATTTTATGTATTTTTACTTAAAGGTTAACAGTTGTACTTGACTTGGTGTCGTCTCTCCCAAGGCTGTGTAAAGTTGCTGTGAGACTCTGTAAATGGATTAAAGGGAGACCTGTGGAACAAGAGTTGTTGCCCTTAACCCCAGGCTGCTTGCTCAATGATTATTGTGTGTATAGATCAGAGGTATTGAGCCAAACAACTCTGTCAGCTTGCGTGAACTCTCTGGGCAGAAAAGGGTGACCCTCTCTCTGCCCCAGGGCCCACAGGAGCACAGTTACCAAAGCTCTGAGCAGACATCCTATCGATCCAAAATGGGGTCTTTACTCTGTAACAAGAAGAGCTCAGGGCAGGAAAACTAGGAAGGAAGACTCTCCATGAGGGAGATGTAAGGGATTGTTGCCCCCCCCCTCTTACTTCCTCACTCCCTCTCATAGTATTGAATGTTACAGAGGGCTGTGCTCTGGTAAATCCAGCAGGAGGGCAGCAGTGTCAAATTTCACACAGATCCACTGATTGATGCCAGTGTGCAAGCTGCAGGAAGGCTGGAAGCTCTAAGAGTACCCTGCTGTTTATAGTTTAGCATCGGTCTGATAAGAGTGATTGGGGGTGAAATGCTGCCACAGGGTAATTTGTGAGTAACTGAATTAAACCTTTATCATATTTCATTAGCATCTAAAGATTTTTCTTCCAAAAAGACAGCTAATTTATTTAGCATAAATGTCGACAATTCATGATAAGTTCATCATTACTGTCATAATGTCTCTTTATGTGCTGTCAGTATTTTCAAATGTTAGATCTCAGTTGTATATCCTCCACTTCTGAATACTTGGTGTGATGAGTGAAAGTTAAACAGATGTGTTTTTGTTGCAGGTTATGGGTGATGACAGTAAACGCCCTCCAACCTTCAGCAAAGCTGCTCAGGCAGCAGACGTATACTCAGAACGACCTGATGGTGGACCCTCTCATTGTGCTGCGCTGTGATCAAAGGGTGTACAGGTAACTGGACATATTCTGAAAGGCTGTAAATGGAAACATACAGCACACTGTTTATGGTGCATTGCATGTCTGCATTCACAGACCATTTCACAGCTTTTGGCATGTACAACCTTGTGGTCTTATATTTTTGCCTGCATTGAAACATAGGCAGATGATGACATTTATGCTACATGGGCCCACATAAAGTTCTTGATATCCTTATATATAAGAATGGTTAAGATTTCTGTTTGTAATCTACCAAGAAAATGGGAATGAGCAGAGGAAGTGTTTTTTTTTTTTTTTTTTTTTTT
>CAFUXE010000158.1:393629-424668 GCA_903364295.1 Serranus cabrilla | reverse complement strand
CCACACCTGATTGAACTGCCAGCACCCTGAGCGCTTGTGTGGATGTGTGTCTTTGTGTGTGTGTGTGTGTCTGTGTCACTAATTGAATTCAGGGACCTTGGCACAATCAGACAGTGTTCACTGTCTTGGTAACCCTGCTCTGCGTTTATCGTTATGAATCAGGCCAGCGTGTAATTGCTATTTTGACACAGACATTGTGGCACCGACTGTCTCTGATTCCCTTCATCCACACTTGTTTTCTTCATATTTTCATACCTCAAGGCCTGTGGTTCTGCTGAGGAATAACAACATCACTGAGAGAACCCACTATAACCTGACAAATGTGACCTTAACAAACATCTATTTGCATACATGCTGTGACAGTAGAGCTTTGAATAGATTTTGTTATTATGGAGCCGTGTAGCAATGATGTGTTACACCAATGTGATCTCATTGGAAGGCGTATAAATACATAGGACATTTCTTGTGTCATGTTACGCTTTTTAAGCTCTTTGCCCCTTTTTCTTTTCCAACTTGTGGCAAATGGACACGTGGTCCTAGTTTTAAGCACACGGTTAACATTATGAACTCAGACAACACTACCACTTATATTGCTGTGACATGAAATGACACAAGTGAAAAAATGACATTTTTAAACATTAAAACAATAGTGCTTTGGGTGGTGGAATACAAATGGAAAGATAAATGTAAAAGCATGCTTTATGAACATGAAGTAAGTGGAAATGACAGTACATACAGCATGCTTAGAGTTGTATTTGACAAGGGTATGCACATAACACAACAGTGTGCATTTAACTAAAGTAAACCGTTTCTGATTTGTTGATACAGTGGACCCTTATTGTTACAGGATTATTGTAGGGAGAGTGTTTCTGACACTATGTGACTGATGTTAACTGTTCATCAAAGTCATGGCATGTTTACTGCATTGATACAGACTGGGGTTTACAAAAATCAAAAGGATGTATCCTCTCGGGGCTTTGAATACCCACAGCAAATTTCATGGAAATCTGGCCATTAGTTTTCAAGATACCTTTCAAAGATGCCTTATGCTGTAAGTGTGTGTCCTATCCACCTTCTCATCCACAGCTGCAGAGCCAGCAAGACCCATCAAAGGACCAGATGAAAGGCTGACCTAGAGAGCTCAGCTCAGCTCTCCAATCCAAACACTGACATATGCTGCAGCAGCTCTTGGCTTCAGCCACGGTGAGGGCCAAGCAGATGGAGAACGGCCTGGAAAGGTACCATCCACAGCGATGTGTGCGTGATGGTGGGTGGGAGGCACAGTCAGGGCTTGATCCTGAGGACTTCAGTGTGACTTAAATCTCTCTCTGTGCTTTATATGTGCATTTTCATACACACCTGCCATACTGAGCCGGCCGAGCTGCTGTGAGTGTCCAGATGTTCTGCTTTGCATGTGTGCAACGATCTTATGAGGAGCGCTACAGTTTGCCTACACGTCACTGACAGAGCGAAGAAATATAGTGGCTAGTGTCCCGCTACTAGTCAAAATCAATTTTAAATCTGACCAAAAAGAGAACACATATGAAGAAATGAACTACACGAAGAGTTTTACTACAAGGGATCAGTTTATTTTCTACTTTATTCATGTTTGAATCCCATTTTAACCTTCACAGGAGTTTGATTTCTTTTATCTAAATATCATCAGTCGCTCAAATTGACTTCATCATCTAGTGCCCCTATTGATGAGCTATCATTTGTCAGTGTTATTGGCTCATTAACATTAGCTGTTTGTGTTAGCTGGTGCTGTTACAGAGAAATTTATGTTTGTTGCTTGCTAAGCTGGTAGCAAAGGAAGATTGATTGATTAGTTAATTAGTTAATTAACAATTAGCTAATTAGCTTAACATGTTTATAGCTGGTTGTTGTTTTTACTAGCATGTTACTGAGTGATGGATGTTCTGTTAAAAACCAATTCCGGTTATTTCTTGGTATGGGACATGATTCATACATTGAAAGTTTTCTGGTTTTCTACGTACTTTGATGGTGGCTACCATTAGACAATTGAACACACCATGGCATTCAGATACAATGCAGATACAAGGTAGGGTCAAACCGGCAATGATTGCTTGGGTGAGGATGCTTAAAGCTGTCAAAACACATTATAACATTAAAACTGGGCTAGATAAAATGCTCACCCAACTTTTTGAACATTTAGCACATTTTACAAGTTACATTTAGGCAACTGAAATGACTTTGTTATGGTTGGCAAATGATTCAAATGATTATGGTCATGCATAAAAGAAGCCAGCAGTCACTTTTGGTAGCAGACAGAATGAATGTTTTGCAGCACTTCAAGGTGCTTCCAGTTTGTCTTTGCAACCATTATTATTCAGACAGTCAAGTAGTGGAGAAGAAATCCACACGGAGCCTGTCCTCAGCTGTAGTGACTCCTGCCTAGTCCTCACTGGACTGTAAGTTACAGGAAGTTGGCAAACTTTTTATGGCATTTCCAAAACCTGCGTTAATGTAAAATCTTAATGATGAAATGAGAGTCAGAGTCAGGTTGTAAAAAGTGATGTGATTTCTTGGATAATACACATTAATATGAATGATGGTTGGTCAGTGCCATTAAATGTCCATCTGACAGGAGAGGGTGGGAGGAAATGGAAGATGTGAGGAGATTAGATGGAGTGAAAAATGGGCCGTTATGAGCAATACTGTTACCATGTAAAGTAGTGGATTGACAAAGATGGATTTCCCATAGTTCCCTGCTGTCCAATATATCACCAGGGGCCGGCTTTGTCCTTCACTGTAAACCCTGATAAGTACAGTCTACCTCAAAGAGTTGCTAGAAAACAGTTCAGCAATGTCACTCAACTCGTGTTGTATATGCTGTAAAAAAAACGATTGAGTTACTTCTATAAGTTCAACGTTTCTTGATTTATTGATGTTTTATATGTTTGTCTTTGTTAAGCAAGGCCTGGTTTGTTTTTAAAGGAAGACGTTTTCCTTGATTCCAATTCCAATTTTAGCTGAATCTTATCTCCTTTGTAGGAACGTCTGTTTCCATTTCGTAACCCCATATTTAGACAGATTTTTTTCCGCCAAAAGTGATTTTTTTGTGTGAAAATATTATATTTTGATCGGACATTGTTTTATTCTTTGCAGGCTCATGTGATCTTGTTTCTTGTGGTGGGAACCACGTTGTGCTTTTCTTTGGTTTATTACCTACCTGTTGTCGCTCTCAAATTCTTAGAATCCATTTTGCAGAGATAAACATTGTTTCCTGTGTTTAGTTGTTTTTGTTCTTCAGTGCAATTTAGTTGTTTTGTTACAAGGCGTTCGAGGACACGTTTTTATCAAAAAGGCATAAAAGGTCATTATTACCATTTATCTTGATCCAAAAAAGCGACTGAATCTGTTTTCTCTAAGAGCTGCAGCCACCCTGTGAGTTTTCTTGTATCTTAACATACCCAGCAACATCTCAACTAATGTTATCTCATTAAAACCAGACTCAGCGGCTGCTGGCTTCCACCCAGCTGAGTCTGACTGTGCTCCAGGCATTTAAAGATGAAGGATGCTAGATTACAACAGCTGAACACACTGAGGCAAAAAACTTTCAGACGAACAGACAAGGCCGGGATAATCACATCTGTGGCTACTTCTATTTACTTAGCTATCCATCTTTGATAGCAGAACCGCAGCTTTGTTTTGACCAGAAGGAGTGGAAAAGCTTCTCTATCAAACACAACAGTTGCTCTCTAAACACAACCAATTAGGATGACGGATGACTTGCGCCTCGGCAAGCATCCCACGAGAGACATGAACATACAACTCGAATAACAACACAAACAAAGAAAAACAAAGAACAACATCAGAGAGCAAAGTGGAATATTTTTCATCCTGGGAATTTCGGTGCTTTGATTCCCTCCCCTTGGTCGATTGTTCTTTATCACGCCTGACACTCTGTTCTATTTGAGGAGATTTGTAGCGCGGTTTTTGATGCATAATGGATGGGGGCTGACTCGGAGCAGTGCCTTGTGGGAAGATGGAGAAGAGCTGGGAAGGGCGTGCCGCTGTTGCTGATTGCTTCTTATTGAGCCCAGGCGCCCTTGGGATCATCTTTATGAAGTGCTCAGCATGCAGAAGCACTGTACTGTGTCATGCCTCATGCTATGACCTACATGAGTTAGATGCAGTATATCAACACTTACTGTGTCCACAGAAGAGCTCCTTCCCCTGATTTACTATTCAGTGAATCACCATTATCTCCGTTAACTTCACTATCTTCCTGGGACAGTGAAAGTCTCCTTGAAGAAATAAACTGAGCTGTAAATAATGTCGAGATGAGCTCCAGGAAACGAACGTGGTCTTGTTCTGCAAATCTGTTAAGAAAACTCATTACTGAGAACTACTGAGCGTACTGGTGAGAAATCTGTTTAATGAGCACTCTTTACCCGGAGGACAGAAAAGCAGAGCGACTGAGGAATCCTTATTGTTTCAGTGATTCTATATTTGTAGATTAATATTCCAGGTCGAATGTTGCTCAGAGGTTCTTCAGGGTGAATAATCTCACAGGCATTTCATCAAAATTCACTTTATTGTTTCTATTAAACTGATAATGTATGATGTGTACGTTCACACCGGATGCATGTTAAAATTTGATACAAGTATTTGTTTTGAATTACCAGCATTACTTTGCTACCCCTCCAGCTGTTTCCTCTCTCATTTCTTTATCTTGCTGCTGTCTGCTTCCATTTTCCCACACAGTGGTATCTTTGTCGGAGCTGCCGTGGCCTACACAAATACGATTGAGCCCTGGCTCGCCTAAAAAAAGGGAGTTATGTTCAGTGATGACAAGAATTGATTTCCAATTTCCTCCACAATGACTGCATCATTTCAAGCGACTCAGGCAATTTGGCCTACATTACTGAGACTGCCGGGGGCTGTAGATCAGGGTGACAGCTGTCTTCACCTGAGGCCCTGCTCACTGAGATCAGAGAGAGAGAGAAATGAACTCTCTTTTCTTTTCACTGATGCTGCCTCCATCAGAAATGGGTCCTGTCCAATTTCTGATGGATTCGGATTCAAGATTTTCACCCTTTTTCTTTGACAGATGTCAAATGCCCTCCTGTCTTTGTATTAGTTTATATATGTACAGTATCTGTGCTTGGTGTGTCTGGGTGATGATGTTTTGGTTTAGCTTTATGTGATATTTTTCTTTGGCCTTTTACCATAAGATTCTTATAGTTTCATTTGTTATTTGACATGTATTTGAATATCTGAAAACGGCAGCAGTTTTAGTCACTTAAAGGGCTTATTGAGGTGGAAGGAGCTGGAAAACTGGCCTGCCAGAGTCTACTGATAGATAAACACCTAGAAAGAAGTAAAGCATTCAGTGCAACACAGCTGCAAACATAGTTTGGGACAAAAATATCTAATATGGATTTACTGATGTTTAAACTGACTTCATTCTCCATTTCAGGACTCATGACTTTTTGCCTTTGTGAACAATAGAAACTCATCCTAAATTATACAAAATGATGTATACTTTGGAAATAGTTGGACCATCGTGTTGGTATAGAGAACATTTGCTCTTTTTATGATGATGTCCAATCAGTGTTCATTGTAAATATAGTCAATTGAAGAGAGAAATTTCAAAGAGGATGCTGTATTGACTTAGAAAGCTGAGTTCACCTGCTAGCAGATATTTCTACTGTACACCTTTAGAATTAAAGTTTCATTCTTTCCCTGAATTAAGGCTGGTGATCCTGAAGAAGGTCTCCAGCACACGAGTAAAGAGTACAGCACCGATTCCCAAAGAAATGGGATGTTGTCTGAAATGTAAGTAAAACATTATGCATTCATTAGCCAACCCATTTGTAGGGCGTAGGGTATGCATTTTTTTTTACAGGCTCTGAATCAAATAAGTTTAAACCAAGCAGCAAACTCAAAAGGTCTGCAAATGTGCCATTTAATTTGAATTCTGCTTTAATTGCTTGCTCTGTTCTATGATGGCCATTTGATAATGCCAGATTAAGATCTTTGTTAGATCGGCATGTTACGGCACAATTAAAATTACAGGGAGCTTTTAATTAATTGTTTCCATCAATTAATGTCACCGTGCATTTGAATAGTAGTTTGAATAGTGAAGGCAAAAATGGAAACACTTTGTGAATAAGTTCTGACGTATGGAACATTCATCTCATGACTCATTTCAGCCATTTCCGCTCTGCCAGTCGAGACGTGCTGACATGAAAGGACTATTATAAATTGTCAGATTTAATCTTATTCCTGAAGACATATTTTCTCTCATTGATGGCCAAAGTTGTCTGATTAGCAACCTATTGTTTTATTTTTATTTCTTCTCTCTTTTTCAATTCTCTTCTTTTACTGTTTTCTTTCTCGCATAATCTCTTCTTCGTCTACTGTTTACTGACGGATTAGCCTACAGCAGCAGCTTTGTTTATTCGATCTAAACTAGTCGATGGAAACATCCATAATTTGCATTTTCATCGACACCTCAAAATTTAGCTTCAAAATTCGATTGGACTTTCATGGAAACACAGCGACTGTCACATCAAATGACGGTGCTGGAAACAGGAACAGATTTAGCACAAAAAGGTTGGAACATTCTAGTCTAAGAATAATAGAAAATTAGTTTATCAGCATGACTGTTACTGTTTGATTATTCTAGGAATAGTCCTGAATAGTTAGTTAACTAAGACATCAGTCTTAATCAAAAGGTCATCTTATCAGAATGTCTGACAAGCTGGATTCTTATGGTTCAAAGCTTCTCATATGTGTGTTTTTGGAGTTTTTACTGGACCTGCACTCTTTGCAGTAAGCTTTCATCTAAGACTTTGCTCACCTTTGCTTCAGTGGGCCTCTGGGTTTTTGATAAAAGTTTTAGTACAGGGGTGCTAATGTTGTATTGATTTGCTTTCTTGTTCAAACTTATCCATCCCCAACAGGCAGGAAATTGCTTAAGTCAAATCTACACTCAATATCACCTCCTCACTACTTCACAGAATTAGATAATATAAAGACCAGTCAGGGTTTTAAGCACATTGATCCCAGATTGGAAATTGACTTGCTGTTGTTGCAGAGCCAAAGGTGTTGCATCAGCACTGCTTTTCACTGCTCTCCTCAACGATTTATCCAGTTAAAGTATTTAAAGGTTGAAATACTCAACCGGGATGTTGTGTTTGTCGGTCGTGCTGTGTGTTATGGGTCCTTCAGCAGGGTTTTGTTGTTTTTAGAGGTTGTGATTGGTAAAGTGTTGATTCCGTGTGTTTTGGAGAGTGCTTCATGGGGAGCAGTGACAGCTTGATGGGCAGGTCCTGTCACTGCAGGTGTGTTTGTGTGCATGTGTATTTGGAGTTTGCGTTGATGGAGGGGTTGTAGCGTGAACCACTCTTCAGCAATCAGCCTCCAGCTGTCAGCACTCCACCAGCCTCCTCCACTTTCACTGCCAAATCTGCAAATGTCAAACTGTTAGGACAAGAGGTTCAGTCAATACACAGAAAACATCCACTGCATGTTTTTTTCCATTTTTATTTATATACAAGTATCAGTGACACTTGGAAAAATCCATCCTTGTCTGTTGCATTTCCCAAAAGCAACTAATCCTACACAGAAACCAGCAAGGGACACAGATCACGCCACAGAGAGTATCACAGAGGCCAGGGTGACTGTGCGCCCATTAGAAAGCCATCATCATTCAATTTACACCACACGTTATGTGTTAAATTGGGTCTCTATAAGGTGACAGTGGCTCCTATTAGACATGGTGTGAGGATGGAGCTTTATCATAGTGCTGGTGCAGAGGGATAAGTGGGAGGCCATTTGTCAGCTGTAATGCATTGCTCACAGCAGTTGTAATCAAAGAGCACTTTGTCCTTTTGACGAATGGTCTGGTGGTGGTGGTGGTGGTGGGGGGGGGGTTCAGTACTAAAATGCTTTGTGGTCATATTAGATGGCAGTATTGAATTAGGCTTCAATAACAGTATATACGCCTGTGAGCGTGGTTGTTTTGGATAATTCTTAATTTCATAAGGGTATGACAAATGGCTGCAGTGTATCAGAGGTGCTGATGCTGGATGAAGGAATGTGAACTTTTTAGGAATTTAAGACTCGAAGGAGCAGTGTGAAGGATTTATGGGAGTCTTTTGGCAGAAATGGAATCTAAGTTTGTTTCAATAGTGTACACTCACCTAAAACTAAGAATCGTTGTGTTTTTGTTATCTACATGGTAAGTGTGTCCGCCACATTGCACCACCATGTTTCTACAATAGCTCAGAATGGATAAATCAAACAGTAACTCTAGAGAGGGCCTTTCACATTTTTACATTACCTGAAGGCACTTCCATCCCAGTGATGGTTATTGAATAAAGTAGGGGAACAAGCTCTTAAATTAAGTGCTCTATCAGTATAGGTGTCACTCTAAGGGTACTGCCATTGTTACTGGTATCATATTTTTTTAAACTATAGCCAGCCCTACAACTGTTGTTTTTCCGCTGCTCCTTTCAGTATTTTGAGCATGATGGTGAACTTGCTCTCCATGTGTCCTCAGATCTCTTGCTCTCCTAAAGGAATCACTGCAGCAGATCAGTGCTTTTAGTTTTTGTACATTTGAAGGCTTCACATGGAATTATAATGAGATGAGAGAGATTTAGTTCAACCCCCTGATGGAGCACAAAGAGAATGTGATATAATTAAACTAATCCCAAGATGGCTGTAGCCGTTTATAGGGAAATTCATTACCTCTTATTCAACTGGCAATGGTTTCGTTTTAGTGAAAATTATGGCGATACTATAAATGCTCAAGACCTTTTTGAGGAAGATGCTATTATTTTCCTTGAGTCATAATTTCCGACAGCATTACATATAGACTTGAATACTCACGTATTCATAGGTCAGATCCCCAATTCAGTGCAAGCTTGCATGAAACGAGTGGAGACTGAAAAACTTAACAGTGGAGATAGAGACGATTTGTCTTTAAACTGGCTTATCAAATCGTTTCTCCTGCTGTTCCCTCAAAGACACTGGGCTCTCCATTAAGTCCCCACCCATCCATGTAATATTCTAATAGCTGAAAATCTCTAATACTGTTGACTAATGAGTTGGCTAATCCGAAACATGCTGTGAATCAATGTGGAAACCAGTGTCTGGTTGAATGAGAAGCGCTGCTCAATGTGTCTGGGTGCTTTCTGGTGGCCCATCCTGTGATTAAACTGAGGGAGGCGAAGGGGGAAAAAATCAATAGTTGAATTCATCTCCCAGATCACAGGAATGTATTAGCGTTGTTAAACACATTCCACTTAAGGCAGCAGATGAGCGCTTTTCAGACACATAAAATGAGTCATCGTTTAAACCGTCTTTTAGTAGTGTGTCTCCACTAGCCATTAAACGCTGCCAGACCGTCATTAAGCCACGTCTCATTTCTTGTCAAATGGTCGTGTCGGTGGCACTGATTCATAGCCGCAGACGTCTCAAAGGCTCTCAACTGATGGGAAAGCACCAAAGGGTCTCATCAATTTAAAGTTAGGTCTGCGTTGACCTTAACTCCCTCTGCCCCCTCACACACACACACACACGGATGATCACCCACACACACTAGAACTGTAGGACATTAAAATGAACATTGAATCAAAGAAAGCCTCAGGAGCTGCTTGCTCTAACTGCGGTCCTACAGCAAGACTCACGGAATGATCTTATGTTCGACTTAATGTGATCTGAAACAGCAACATTTTTACTCACTGTTAACACAGGGATGCAGTGCAAGCGAACCACTCTTTGCAGGATCATTTACCTACTTTTTGACTGAGTGAAACCTGTCCTTGGCCACAGGGTGGTGATGTTTGCCTATGAATAATCTCTGTGATTACACATGATCACAGTCTGTTCAGGTGGATCATTAACTTTATAGAGAGACTTTCCAACTTCATAAGCAAAGATGCTTTCATCATGACTAGAGGAGCATGCGTTTGTTAGGCACCTAGTGATTTGTACAGTCTATAGCTGGTGGAGTCCAAAGATGGTCATGCTTGCAAATTTCATAGTTTAGTTTGACCATAAATCTGTTGCACACTGGCGTGATGTATTTTTTTTTTTTTACATTTCTGCCTTGATTGCTGCCTGACACTTTGTTAGTATGTTACATTAGAGCAGCTGGCACAACATGAAGAACCATTGCTGGAAGCCACTGAATAGCATTTGTTTAGCAAATCATGAATATATTTTTCTGCAGGGCTGGCAGAAACCATATATTTGACTAAATTAGGTGATAAATAATATTCTATGCAGGGTTTTTAATGCTCTGCTGGATGTTTACTGGTTGGGTAATGGGGATTTTCCAGTCTGGCCTTTTTTGGACATTTTAGTTAGTTGGACAAATTGGTTGTTACTTTTGCTTGTAATGTAATCAGGGGGGTCACAGTTATTGCTGATCTGGGATTCACTGGATTTCAGCTCTACAAGAAATTGAGGTGCTTTTGACGGTCATCACTGTCTGTAAAATCTGTTCCAAGTACAGCGTTTTCTTCTGAACTTGGGGAGGCTAAATGTATTTGTTCTTTCTCCCCATCGCTGGCTTTCATCAAGACAGGTGACATTTTGATTAATCATGAAAAATCAAGATTAAAGATGCAGGATCTGGCTTGTCTAATTTTGTACAAATTAGCCATTAATCAAATTATCTAAACCAACTGACATGCAGTTAACCTGGGTCCCTCTGTTCTGGGGTTTTGAGACTCACATTTGGATTTTTTCAGTTGAAGCAGTGCTTTATTGTTGTTCCCTAAACAGCAGAAACATTCATTAAGGTGTTTTGCCACCCAGACACTGAGGGACAATAGAAAATTGAAGTACTCCCCATTTCTCTCCCGCCTCTTTACCGAGCCGTTATCCCAGCGCTGCCGTTACACCGCATGCCAAACCACGCTCTAAAAGCTTCAACCGAGCATGACAGCCCTACGCCCTGCAGTGTGCAGCTCCACCACTCTTGGGGATACGCCTTAATTGGCTCTTTTCTTGTGTGGCGATAGGTCCCCCTGTGCTCATAAGTCTTAAGTACAGTGAAGCATTAGTATTTGCTCATGCAAAGGGGGTTTTCTAAAGCTTTTCCCCAAGAAGTGTCACTGATCTTTCCCAGGGATCAGTTCAAAGGGAATGTCAGTGCCGGCCAGATGGGTGCAAGAGAAGATCAGGGCTGCCAAAAGAGTTCTCTCCCTCTCTCAACCATCTGCACACAAACACACATGCACACACTCTTCCCCCATCAGTCATTGTACTGTAAGGCGACCCTTTCAAGTCCTGCCAGGCTTCATTAGAATGGATATGACCCAGGGAAGGGATTCAGTCTATGTAGTGATACAAAGGTAGTATCTGAGCCATTGGAGTTGTGTAATACAGATGTACCACCGTCGTAACCTACAGAGAAAGATTTCAAAGACAGGAAAGCAGTAGAGAGGATGAGGCAGAGGAAGAAGAAAGTTATGGCTGTCTGTAAAATTGCTGAAATCAGAAGAGGAAAAGCCTTAAATCAAACTGACTCCATTTAGGGAGGATGAAATGGATCTGTCTGCCAGGCCATGTATTCACAAACTCTCTGTTCTGATTCTGAATTACAGTCAGACAGATCGATACACACAGTGCTACCGGGCTTTTGGCACTAGTCACAAATTCAACAAAACACTATATCTTGTTACCCACTGTTAAAGTGGATCAATATTTCCCTTTTTCTTCTTTTAGCAAATTGTGTTCCTATATGATATTTTGTTTACTCACCATCTCATAGTCTATAAAGACAACTGACTGGAACATGATAGCAAAGTCTGGACAAGTGCTTCATTATCCCTGGAGGTGGTAGTCCATGTGGTTGAGAAACAACACATGCTTAGTTAGCAAAGTTGTCAGGTTGACTACATCTGCGTCATTAATCAGGAGTGGGATACATTCCCGATTGAGGACTCCTTCTTCTACATGAATCTCCTCCACACATAGTAAGACATTTACAGCCTGCACTTTATCACTGTCTGCATTTATCTAACAAAAGGCCGAACTAATCACCCTGGTGATTGGGCTACATTGAGCATTTCTTAGTTCATATTTCCTGGTGTTTTCTACTGCAGAAAGAAGACTTCTTAGTTGTTTATTCCTTCCTTGGCCTTAGTCCAGGTCAGCGTTTTTTCCTACCATTATAAGACTTAGGCAGGCAGGATTTTTGCCCACCGCCCAAGCCGAAATATGGAAAAAACAAATCCCAAGTGACAACTCTGTACTGTGCACTGGGCTGATTTTACACATACACCTTTGTATCCTTGAAGTGGCAACTTGTCTAACCAGACTTGTGTATTCTGGAATTCTCAATCATGCCTCTGAAAAGCTATTTCTGCTGTGTTGGAGTTTTTCTGGGTGACCGACCCGGAGATAAGATAAGCTGTTGCAGCCTATAGCCGAGGGGAACCAGCTATTTATTAACTTGGTTTGAAGATCTCTATTGTACAACATTGTTCTACAAACGTGTCAGTTAATTCACAAAAGCAAATTTAAATGCACTTATTGTTGGATAGTAAGTTGTTGTGAGTGCATTTTACGGGTTAATTAACCAACTAGCTCATCTCAGTCTGTAGCTGGCTAGCAGACTGACTAGAAGCCTTTTAGTTTTGACATTATTCCAGTGAATAACTTGACATTTTTTTAGACATGTTATCACTATGTTAGTATATCAGGAGAAGAGTAGACTACTACCAAATTGATCTGTAAACTCAATGCATGATGGGGCAGCAAAAGACATTTGCTCAGCTAGAAAGCATCACGTGACCCGAGGCTGTCAGTCTAATGGGCAATCCTTATGTTTATTTACAGTAAGTCCTCTGTTGCCTCAAATTTGATTGGGTAATGATTTATTGATGTTCTAAAAATGTTTCACACAACGTAGCAGCCCGGCAGGCAGCAAGGCAGAGGAGAAGCAAGGCAGGAATGAGTGCTTTACAAGCTCGGCGGTATCAACATCCTAATTAGAAGCCTCTGCACATTAACACAGCTTTCCTTCTTTTAAGGGAAAACGCTTCTTCCTCTTTCTTGGCCTCTCATCCTTTCTGTTCCCTCCATGCTGCGTTAGCAAGGTGTTGCGTAGGAAGATGAAGCAGCCGAGCGAGACATATAGCGATGGGCAAGGATGTTGACACAGTCAGTTATCAAAGGAAGTCATGTTGATTAGGCAGGTAACATGCATCACCTTGGCTTTACATTATTTATTTGTACAGCTGAAACCTTTCTCTCTGAGTAAGCAGCACAGTACGTCACCTCAGTTTGTGTCTTACCTGAATAGATGATAAGCAGTGTGGAAGGACGGGTTGCTGCAAGTATTTATGCTCTGATCTGCATAGTTCAGCACTTAGATTTAACCCAAAATGATACAAGCAATTTACAAAATTTGCTATAAAGTACTGGACTTATAAGAGAGTTCAAATGAACAGAACTTAACCCCGGTTATAGTTGATTAACATAAACTGACTGAACTAAGTTGACAAACAAATCAAGACTAAATCTGACCGAGCAAACTGAACTTTTCAAACAATACCACCTACACTACAAACAAAACGAGACGATCAGTCTGTCAGTAAATATTCCAGCAAATAACTGAGACAAAAGCACAAACGAACTGATGTACTTTAAAGAAATAAGCACCATTTGTAAACTACAAACCCCCCTGTGATGTGGCAGACACTTGGTACATTCCGATTGTCCACTTCCTGTATTTGAAGGCTCTCCTTGAGATGATGCATTTTTTGCTCCAGCCTCACTAGATGTCCCTCCAGCAGCAGCAACAGAAGCCTCAGCAGTGGTAACTCAAAGATATTGAAAGTAGAATGACTTATGGCAAAGTTGTCTTAAAAAATGTAAATGATCAGTAATAAAATAAATGCATGCACTTCAAATATAAACTAACACACTGACACTGTAGGTGGATGTATTTGCAATGTGTGGGAGGTCAATGGCTCAACAGAACTTACTGAGGAGAAAGTGAACTATAGTGTAGACAGACAATTCAAATGAGCTGTGTGGCAGCAGATGTTGTGCCTTCTTAGCTGGCTTGCTAACATTAGCCAATGATAAACCTGTATTCATCTGGAATCACCTGGCTGTGTTCAGAGTGAGAGGATGTGTCAACTCTTAGACTGACTGGGTGAGCAGGACTTCTGTTGTGCCATGTTTGCATTATCTGTTTTCTGTGTCTACTTGTGTTATTTACAGTTTATTTGATGGATGAAAATTGACTCTCCTTAATGGCACCAATGGAACTGGGCTGAGAAATGGAATAATGGAATAAATACTGTTACTAATAACGTTGCAGTTGAGTAATTTGTAAAACAACACTTGGTTTATTCATTGAGCAATATTTAGAGAGCAATTAATTAAGTTTTTAAAGAAATGTTTCCAGCACTGCTCATTCACTGAGAAAAACAGCCAGGCTTTTGAATGCAGCTTTAAATGTTTTCTTTTAAAGCTGCCCAAGACCTGTTAACAACAGTTTTCAAACAAAATACAGGGCAACATAGAGACAAAAAATGTATAAAATGATGCCTGAACTCAGACATTATCACAGTAAATGACTGACAAGACTAGAATCCAGTCTGGGATCACAGTTTTGATACACACTGCAACAGACACAATCCAGTCAATTCTCATTAAGAGCTGAGGTTCAGTATACATGAAGTCTTTATCTTAAACAAGACTTTGGGGGAATTTCTCATCATTTTTCTTGCAGTGATGAATACATAGATTTCCCTTTTGCAACGCAAAATGAAATATTGTATGTTCATGTGTGCTGATGTGTGTACAATCTTCAGAGTGCCAAACAAGCAGACAGACAGAACCAGCAGACAGATAAATTAACTTACAGACTTACAGGCGGTGTTCATATTCTCTCCTCTTCAGATTTTGGAGTGGTGATTTGTGGAGACGTGGAGGAGACGTGGGCTGATGTGCTCAGATATCATGATGGTGTACTGCTGATTGATGAGGACTCTCACCGGCGAGCTCTTCCTGCTGGCCTGTTTCCTGTTCAGGTCAGTCCCAGACAGCAGACAGAGGTGATTGATGTCAGGCTTCTGACTGTCTGATCGACTAGAGCCAGACACACTTCCCCAGGTTTGCTAAAAGCAACTGTCCCACTTACTGCTCTGATTGAGGATGAAGTTACAGGATGATACTTGTAATATTAGACTGTGAGTGGATAGTTAAAAATAGTCTAGAAATTGAGTAAAACGTGATCTTGTGGCTTATTTACAGCACACAACAGGCCATGTAAAACTTCAGTAGAATTATCACAATGAATTAAAAATGATTCAGTGATAGATTATCCATACTAGTGGCACGGCTCTATGGATGGCAATGTTATTCAGTCGGCTCCCACAACTTTGGTCCAGAGTTAAATGTCTCAACATCTACTGGATGGATTGGCATGCAATTCGGCACAGATATTCATCTACCTCATGAGTTATTGTTATTATAACCTTGATGATCCCTTACCCTTTCATCTTGGTTTATAATCAGGTCAAATTGAATTAGTTTAGTATGACCATTTATCTTCAAGACTACATTTCCATCATCCTAAGCTGTACTTTGTGTCAAAGTTCTGCACCCCAACACACTCACTGAGATGCTGACTGTAGTAAACATTTTTTCTGCTTAACATTAACAACACATCGTTGTCATTGTTAACATGTTCACATAGTGACGTTATCATTTAGCTCAAAGTACTGTAAAGCCTCACAGCTGCGAGCATGTTTCTGCCCTCTATATCATTTATGAATCCAGATTGCTATATTTCATTTAGCTTCACATAACATAAACATAATTAACTTGATTCAAGTTCTGGTGTCATTTCTGATGGAGTTACTTTGTTGAAACTAGAATTTTTTGTAGCCCACAGATTAGGGTTTCTGTCCATTTAACCTCACACAAGACATTTCTCCCGTTCTGCATGAGGGCAGCAGTGTGTGATCGGGATGTGTGTGAGAGAATGAAGGGAGAGCGGTCGGGAGCTGCCGATCAGATCTGTCATTCACTGTTCAGCTCAGTGCCCGTCATCATCTTCAGCCTAATCATTTTCTCCTGGCAGCTGATTGCTTTTTATTACATGCACCACACTAATAATCCAGAAGAGTACCTCCACACACACACATATACACACACACACACACGCACACCACATAGCATATCAAAGAAAGATGTCTGTTGACGTCTGACAGCTGTGTTCGACTCAGGATCGCTCCACCATGTTGAGTTTCTGCCAGAGGAAACGGAGAGAAAGTGTTTGATTTCTCATGCAGCGTGGGTAAGAAGGGCGGGTGGAGAGGGACAGCAGTGAAATTCATTAATTCCAGCGATTTGCCAGTCAAAGCTCCTTTTTTTCCCCAACCAGACCGAACATAAACAAACACAATCAAGTGCAAATGAGTCCAAATGAGATGTGACAGTTCTATTGGGCTTAATTTATTAGCAGTGATTATGCAGGCCCACTTTCCAGCGGCAGCCAGCAGAGACGACTGAGCGTAAATAAAAGAAATCAGCAGCTTTATGAAAAGTGGATATTATTAATAGTGATGGCTAAAGCTGCTGGCATGATGAGATTCATTTAAACACTGATATGCTCAGCCTTCATGAAAGGAATTGTATTTTTCGCTTCTTGAGCACTCAATCCATACTAGAAATGAGCTTTTCATGCCCCGCTCCAGGCACTGTTGTCACAGCAGGGGTTAAACAGACTATGAATTTTTAATGCAGTATTTTGGGTTTCTACATAATGGCAAACAGTGTGAAGTAAGCTTTATGGCAGGTCTGCAAAAAGATTGTAATGTTAAGATTGTTTGTGCTTGACATGAATGACCTAAAGCCAGTTATCTTTAAGCTTTACAACTCTACCCTCACAGCTTGTTTTCTTTAAGCACACACTTAAATACTTGTGTTCAAGCCACAATACTGTTTAACTGAACCACAGCAATTAAGTGTTACAGCTCCTGTATGTTAAGAAATATGAAATAGCTTATATTGTAGTTATGTAGTGGCAGTGAAGGCTCAGAAATTCACTTCCAAAGCAAGTTTGCATCTTCACGTTGCTTGGAGTTCAACGTTTGTGAACCAGCAAAGCCGCAGCTTCAACCCTTCAATAGCAAAGTCCCAGGAAACTGATTTCTGTGTGCGTCACATCCTGCTCTCCCCACATTCGGCACACACAGCACCTTGGCCTTGAGGGCTGAACGATTTGGGAAAATAATATAATTTTTTTTTCACCAATATGGCAATTTTGATTTAATCTGCAATTATTTTTAAATTCCTCATCTTCTGTTAGCCACTTAGCTCAGCAGCTAGCGGTAGCTTCTCTCTCTCATGCATGTTGTGTCAAATGTTTAGCTTCTCCTTAGCTTCCTTTAATGATAATGGTACGTGTGTCATATAAATAAGTGTAGCGCAGTAGTTGTGTTTGAGGCGAATTACTGAACTAGAGGTGCGGCTCCCCACAGCCAGTGCGGGCCGACCTGGTGCCGTGGCTGGGTAACTGTCCGACAGAAGAACTGCTGTCCCCCGCAGATGTGCGCTAGAGTACAAACCTAACGTTAATGAACAAACTAATGAAAACTGCCTTAACATAGTAACGATTAAACACAATTCACAATACCAGAGTCTGTGCAACATCTTCTTTTCTAAAACCAAAATAGTTCCAGACATCCAACTCTTTGCCTCTAAAGTTTCCTCATTAAATTCTGATGAGCCCGAGGCCTTTGTCACAGTATCAGTGCTTCAAGTTGTTGCTTCTTCTTGATTTAAGTTGTGTCATTCACTTAGTCGTTTGGCCCTACTTGGCGTTCTCTGTTGCTGTTGTACCTGACCAGAAACCTGCAGGCGGGTCCTCAGCTCTGCCGTTTCATTTGTTGTGCAGACCTCAGTAAATTTTGCCAATGCCACACAGCTAGAGGTGCTGATGAAATCTGGTTTTGCATTGCCCCGCATCAATCTAAATACACTGTATTCTACATAGAAAGTGTTACTGTCACCTTACTGTACATTTCGCCTTCTCTGTTGAGAGGGATCATGACTTTCCAGCAGTCCACTGTGGAACTGTTTATGTTTATTGGAAAATCAAGGGTTTAGCCAAGGAAGACTTGCCCATTTGCAGTACATTTAACACCTATCAAGTTATATAAAGTGATTACATTTATATGAGCATGGGTTTAGTGTAAGTGTGAAGTGAAGGCAGATGAGTAAAGACAAAAGAGCGCGAGGTGCGAGGCATCGATCTCACACGGTGATTACACTGCACTGACAGCTTGCCGTTAATCATCTCGTGTTGCATGGAGGAGCTGATATAACGAGGCATTATCACGGAGGCTCTCCCCTGTCACCTAGAAAACCACATTCCCTGGTGTCCCTCTGATCAATAATCTGGGCGGCTGTTACTCTGCTGGCCTCTGGGACCCGTTTAATCAACCCAGTGGCTGAAGCTGTCCATGCTGCTCTGCGGGGGATCAAGCTGATTTTTCAAAGGACCGCCTGCACAAGGGTCAAAGGTTACAGGACCTGCGGTGTAATGTGGACACAAAGAAGGGTGGTGGACTCTAACGAAGCAGGTTGTCAAATTTATTTGGGGAATAATGCAAACGGAGCATAATCATTTCATTTGCTGCCCTGTGCTTAGATCAATAATCATTTGATCATTATTGACTAATGGACGGTGATAAAGCTTAACCATAAACAGCAGTTAAAAATGTCTCTTCACATCATTAACACTCCCCAGTCATATAGTCATCTAAAATAATTGTTTTTTTTTTTTATCTGTGCAGGTTTGTTTGACAATGTTTTTAATTTGCCAGATTAGCATAATTTGCATGTTAGACATGAAAACAAAAACAACAGACAGAACAACGGTTGAAGAGCCTTAATTAGGCGTGTGAAGATGCTCCATAATTGCTGCAGCTTAGCTTTGGTGTTGCAGTTAACAGAATGTGTTTGTGCTCCTGTGTGCGTGTGTACACACAGTATATGTGTACATCTGTTTAGACTGCACACTCTTAGATAGATTTTGGAATTGTTGTAGAGGTTTGATAGTCTTTTGATTTTTTAAATCTGACCAATAAATATAGCGCTTGAATCCAATTCCAAAACCTTTGTATATATTATAATAATAGATGAAATATGACATGCACATCAAAATGTTTTACCTGCGCCCAAACATTTTTTTATTGTACCGCTCCGTGGTTTGCTGAGCTCTATGTTGACTTTGCTATTAATTACCTTTTTGGAGCTGTTCATAGTGGTAGAGTGATGAGCCTGTAGCCAAGGCCTTAAAACCCATTACATGTTCTGATTGTGTCAATCTTATGTGCTAATTGAATGCTATCCCTCAGCCACTTTTCATCAGTGAAGAGCCCATGCTGGTGAACTGATTTGGATATAATTTGCACAGCGAGAGCTTCAATCACAAGAGACAAACATTTTCCCTCTCATTAAAGAGCACATTAAAGATTATCTTCTCTAGTTGCCACAGTGACTCTATCTAATATGATTTGCTGGAAGTGTGTAGAGAACAATTTCCCTATGTGATCCAGCGAGACTTGTATTTTCTCTCCTCTCTTCTCTCGCCTCCTCTCTCTTCTGCAGTAAGTGAGTCTAAAGAGACCTCTTTGATCTTGTCTCATTGCTCTCAATACTCCAGACTGAATTTAAATCACAAGGCCGACTATTTTAAGAACAAAGCTGCTGTCGTGCTGAACAAGGGAAAAGAGGAGCTCACTTTTATTTCTCCCACTATCCTGTCAGAATGAAATTTGCTAGACGGTAGCGAGCCGTGCTTATTAGTTTGTGTCATTTGAATCCATCACACGACCAAATGAAAAACGAGCCTTGTGGGCATACGATGTGAGGGCGATAGTAATATGCAGTGAAAGAAGCTATTGTGATGAATTGTAGTGGGTTTGAGACTAATTGCAAAACTGTATCTGTGTGTACTGCTTCGACTTTCAACTATTTCAAGGCTGCAAGTGAATAATTTATGACCGACCCTTGACGACTAAGACGTGTATACAAAAGTTTATTCTGTGAGTTTGAAATGTTTTTATGAGCCCTGCACTTGGCAGAATTTTCTACAATCATTTTACTGAAGGTCCTTTTTCGAGATAAAAATATTGTAAAAACAGATACAACATCATGGCCACAGCAATAAAAAACTTTTTTTCCGTGATTGCGTTTATGTAATATTTTTTGTACCAGCCTTTTTTTAGTAGCAGCAGATTAAAATCCCAGACCAGCATGGGAGGATCTTTGATATCTTGGTAGAGAAGTTATTTTGGCTTAAGTCTGATGCTTCTTCTCAAACAGTTAATATAAGCTTGAGTCTTCATGCTGAGTCTCTTTTTACTCTCTACCCTCTCTGCTGCCTTACATGGTCATGATCCTTTGGGTCTTGAACAAGGGGAAAAGTTTATGCCTTCGCTTTTGGATTGGCCGATCTATATCTATAAGCTGTATCCATATTTGAAAATGGAAGTTTATATTTGTTGCATTCAGTTTACATTCCCTTTATTCTGAAGTAGTAGGCCACCTTTTTGTTTCCCTGTTTCTGTAATGGTTGTGCAGTCAGTATCCGTGTTGTAATCAGCTCTGCATGCATTACAAACACTGACAACATTTCAAAGGCTTTCCCTTCTCTGTTTTCTGCCTGTATGGAAAGGCTTGCTCGTATTTTTCATGGCTGCCCTTTTCAAAAAAGCCAGCAAACATGCCACGAGAAAGGTCAGCCGGATCTGAATCACATTAAAGATCTTCACTTTCCTCTTTCCTGCTCGTCTCCACCATCCAAAGAAGACATCCATCTACTTCTGTCCTCCACGGGTAGCTCTAAAGTTGCAGACCAGTTCTACAGTAAAACTACAGTAAACTACAATGGTTGTCTCTCCTCCCTGGCTCTTGCCATGACGGATTCTTGGCACCTCCATTGCTTTTATTTTGCTGACTGACATGAAATCTACTGGCAGAGGGTTCCTCACCGTAAACAAGGTGGGGAATGTGTCAAAGGTTGGAGCGATGGGGATTTAAGCTTGACAAGGGATCAAGGCTGAAAGCCACATAAAGCCTTACTCATAAAAGGGCACGTCTCCCTGTAGCAGGTGTCGGACAGGGAAGATGCATGTAATAGCTCTTTGCTGATAGACAGACACGGTGCTGCCAGGAGAGAATGAGAGAGTCAGGGCTGGCTTCAGTATTCACTCCAACCATCTGGATCTTCTCACATGGGGGCAGTGTTGCACCATCTGTCACACTTCCTTCTTCCATTCCCGTCATCTCCTTCCCCTCAGCCCACCTTCTCTTGCTAATGTGTTCTTCATCCACCTTTACTGCAAAGGCATGCATCCTCCATTCTGAGTCTGCTCATTTCCTCATGACATGTAACCTCTGACAAAAGAAAACCAAAGCATCAACACTTACAACCTAACTATCCAGTTTCATTTTCATAATTCAAAGTTGCCTGTACTTATAAACGATAAATATAAGTGTGTGCACTAAATAAGAGATACAGTGAGCAAAAAGACTAAACTCAACTCAACTCAAATCGACTCAAAGATTCAGACTGTGAAAAGATCTGCAGAACTCACTTTGCTGAAAATTGTTTATGCAAGTAGAGATTTTAGTCAGGTTTCAATTTCATGGCTTATGATTGTCACTGGAAAGTCTCCTGCTTGTCCATTGGGGAGGGCTTCACCCATCATTCTACCCAACATCATTCATAGTTTGACCGCATTGACTGGTAACATCTAGTTGTTTCCAGAGGTGAAAGTATGAAAACTGGAAACATTGTGGAGCCTACTGTCGAGTATAACACTAGTAACAAAGCAGGAAACACACTAGTTGTTGGTCCATGAATCCAGCCACTTCAGTCCTAGTGTATGCTGGAAGGGTTCACTAGTACTAGTACTAGTACACTAGTACTAGTACTAGTACACTAGTACTAGTAGCCAGTCATATGGTAATAATTGTTGCATCTCATCCTCCTTTAGGCTTTATTTGGAAACAAGTTCAAATAACTTTATCCAGGATTAACAAATCAACTCTGCATTCAAAGAACCACATTAGAAATTAACAGGATTATTTAAACCTGATAACAACATGCTAGCCTAAATAGTTTCAGCCACAGAGCAGGGCTTGGGTGTAAAAAATAAGAAAAAAACATTTTTCTTCATTTTAATGACTGTAAATGGCATTTCCTAGCTAAAGAAATATCTGCCATAAATTAAAAAACTCTGTTTTACTTCCTGAAATGTATTTCTATCCAAGGACACTACAGTTCTCAATATACTAAGATGTCCTCCAATAGACAAGCAGCGTAATAATGATTACTTCTGCAGCAAAGTTGTGCTTGGTTTTCTATGAATTCATGTTAAATGTGGAAAGCCCTGACTAGGCGATGCTCAGATACTTCGTCAAACAAACCTTTCTAATCTTCTCACTATCTCCCCTGCATTCTTTACTCGCTTTCATCCTTCGTTGTGAGCTTCGTTATGGCTGTGATGGAGGACAGATTGTCTGAAATCCCCCCCATGTAAAGCAGAAACACCCCATGCAGTGTCCCCTTACACAAGTCTGTTCCACAGGTGGGAGAAAGTGCAATCTGGCTCAGTGTGTATAACAGCGGGCTACTTTTCTCCCTGATTCACAATACCCACTGATTTGTGAGCCGATGCTGTGCTGTTCCCTCGGCAGTCTGAGGCATCTCTCCTCTCTGTTTCTTTCTCTGCTTACTCACTCCCAGCGTGGCCGAAGTCAGCTGAGGACAACCACTGCGCAAGAAGACGACAACACATCGCCGGTGGGCGGGGTGTTGTTTGTTTCATAAACATGACCTCAGTGCTCTGCGCAAGAGGCAGTTCATACTGACAGAACGTACATTTTCTTTTTACCATGCTGGAGGGAAAGAATTGCAAACAAATTGATTGTGTTGTAGCTTTAACAGCTGAGCATCTGGATCTTAATGAGAAATTGGATTTTTCCGTTAAATAAGCTCTTAGGAAATATTTCTTACTAAATATCTCTGTCAGGGTCCCGATTCCTGCTACATCACATGTTCATAAATGATGTTAAAGCTGGTATAGTCATTGGGGGAAATTCCATAATAACCTTGGCTTCAAGAATCTAGCCCATGACGGTGGTCTTCCACCTGTCACTCTTAGGGATAGTGTATTCCTATTAGGTGTTTTATGAATGCAGATGGTGAGAACCTTTTCCAGAACTACTATGCATAACCGTTCCATGGCCCTTATCTCATTCCTCTTGGGACCTCGATTTAGCCTACAATTCTGAACATTTTTTGTTGGTAGTTTGGTTGTTTTGAATAAATAATCTTTTTATGGCTTACTGTTCTTGGCCCATCATCCTTATGAGAGGGAAACTACTTTGCTTTATACTGACTGAAAAACGTATCTTTCAGATCATGAAATCCCTGCAACATCTGTAGGCAGAGCAGGACCGATGTATTGATAAATGTGCTGCGCCGGAGTGGAGTGCACATGGCTCTTACTGTGTTTACCTTCTTTTAAAATGCCTGGAAATGACCATTATAACCACACAGACCTCTACACATCAGAGAGGTCAGCTATTACTCTGTATTCTGCCCACTTTTTACAATGCAGTTACAGGGCTCACAGCCTCGTTTACAGCTTGCAAAAGGAGAGTCTGCCGTTTCATCTGTGGAACATGTTGCTTTGCAAATATGCTGTTTGTTTTGTTTAATTGCTAAACTATGTGACGATGTGAAATGCATTAGAATTATTGCTGAAATAGCACCAGCCGAATATAATCATACAAACAGTTTCACTAAATCGGTTTCTTTTTCTTTATTTCTTTCATTATTATAGTAACTGCCTGATGGAAACTCATGCTTCATATGACTTGATGCTCTGAACCATCCAGACCTTTCCTGTAGATAAAGCTTTCTCTCTGCTGACCTGGCATCATTATGTTTAACTTTGTACTTAGTGTTTCATAATCATCACACCTGCTGATCTATATTCATCTTCATTCAGGGCTTAGAACATTGTGTTACCTATGTGAACCAGAGTAGAGGCTGATCATGGAGACACCCACACAGACCATGCACCTGAAACCTGTCACCTTTACCTCATGCATTTATTTGATTTATCTAAATTAAGGTGCAAAATATTAAACTGAGAGTGCAATGCATGCTTTTGCACCAGGCCTGACTGTGTGCTGTGTAACTAGAATAGCCATGTGCATGACCGTGAGTCATGCGCATGCATGTCAATGAGAAGGGCCTCTCACAGGGCCTTTCACCCCTCCTGTGACAAGCTTGTTACTACAGCTTTAACTCATGAAATATTTCTACAAAGGGAGTTCTGAGTTCGAGGATTTTATTAGATTCATGACTATGTTACACTCCAAGCAGACAGCATGGGGTTGTTGCATATAAATCCAGACTGTCCAAATCACTGCAGTTAACGTATGTCTGTCTGGGCTGGAATGCAGTGTGACCTTTCACCTCTCCGAGACGTTCCTGGGGAAGAAAAGTCATTACAAAGCAGGATATAGGAACAGACTACTTCCAGTGGGCTCAGATGAAAGTGATTACACCTCAAGCACATTTTATATACATTCTCATTTGGACAACGTTTGCTGTCTTCTTTCCATCTGCTGATCAGAACAGTCTTCCCCTCCTTTTGTTTATCCTTTCTTTCAATCCTGGCTCCATCTGTAACGGCCTGGCTCGCGCTGCTGGATCACCAGGATGGATGGAGGGATTTGAAGATAAAGGGACTCAAGGATCAGGGAACCGGGGCTAAAATGAGGGCTTGGTTAAAGGCTGTATATCCCTGCTGACAGAAAAGGAGTGTGAAACAGAAAACCATAGCCTCTTGCTTCCCTCATCTCCATCCTTTTGCCACCACTTCTTCTCTTCAGGAACCCCACACATTCCTATGGTGGAAAGTCACTTCTGGATCCTATTTCCTGCCAGTCTGTGCTGAGAGCACGTAGAGACACATGGAGATTGTTACCTATTCAAAAGGCCGTGTAATCCAGCCAGTTTCCTTCAGGACTTCAGGTTTTTTTCCTTCCTTGACTTTGAAATAAGGTTTGTTTCAGTCAGGGTTCATACTTACCACAACAGTAATCTCTGTAAAATACAATTACCTTATGTGTATTTAGAGCAAGATAAGGCATCACAACCTTTCAGTTGGGACCTTTCAGTCATAGAGGCTCAGAATAGAGTTTTTACTGGACGATATTGATGGATAGGTGATCGCCCCTCCGCTAGCTTACGATCACATTCCAGTAGAGTTGAGGGGGCGTTGCAGTGGTTGATGACCTGTTGAAATGTCTTTGAAAAAGACATTAAACTCTTTGCCTGTCCATCTGACTGGATAAGAGGATAGGCTACGTATTTTACGCCTACTTTGCCCTGTGCACATAGACGGGCAAGCAGCAGAAAAAGTGTCCTGGAAGGCATTCAGGGTTTTAACCACATGAAAAGTGACAGAAATTGTAAAGAATGATAAAGATTTGGAGAGAGAGTTCTATCCCTGTTTGCTAGTTCAACTCTCCACACAGCCGGGGTTATCAGTGTGTCAGTGTGTGTTTGTCAGAAAACACATTATCCGTGGATCCTCCCGTTTTGACATAATTTGTCAGACTTTTCCTTGCCCTGATCTCAGGAATTATGATGAAAAATATCAATTTGGTAGCAGTGTTGAACTCACTGAAGAATTTAATTACTTTGAACACCAGGGTTAATGTCTGAGTGAGTGAAGGCCATTTGCACAAAGAATGCAGTGTTGTTGGTTGCTCCTTTACTGTTTTGAAAACTTCATCAGCATCTCAGAAAATGTAATAGCAATAATCTTGCATAGGCTATAAACAGAAAAAATGGATACAATTTGTTGCAAACTATCCTGATCCTCAAACAGAGCTAATACTCTTGTGCACTTCCATCCTCGAGAAATACAAAGTCAAAGTTTCTTCTGAAAGTTGGGTCCACTATAGCCTTTTTATATCTTCTTGTGTGTTACATTGGGAAATTGGAAAATTATTCTTTCATTCAAAAGATGTTAACCTGTATAGAAATATATTTTTCTGGCCCGAGCAACATTTGTGCTTTTAGTCATGTGTACATGTATGGCAGGTAGAGCCATTTAGTTGCATTCATATGTAGAACATGCGTATGCATGTATTTTCACAGTGTTATCTGGAACTCCAGTGGAAAAAGCTGCACACCGTCTGATGTGTGTGACTATTATTACCCTGTTCAGTTTTTGATCACCTGCTCGGGTCACTTACTGCTCACTTAATCCTCTCTAATTAAAATATTAGAGGGTGGAATGAAAACTAACAGACCTCTCACTCCTTCAGGACAAGAGAAGTCCATCTGTTCCATAAAACACACCCCATATAAAAACACAAAACCTCCTTATTGCGGCTGCAGCTCAAAGCCCATTATTATCTCCCCCTCCCTCCCTGTTAATGTCAAGCAGCTGTTGTTTTGAAATCTCATATTTGGTGTCAGATTCTTTAATAAGACAAATGAAATTGTCATATTACGCTCAGTTGTGCTTTGATCTTCACATGTACAGTACGCACATGTGTGAGTGTTGACTGCATGTGAAGATGCCATGTAGAGATCCTTAAAGGCAGCTGATTGCACTGCGTATTTCTCCAACATCATCCTGCATAACTCTCATCTCTTTTCCAGTAGCAAGACATCATAAAAGAGGCATCACAAGATGTTTACACTGCATAAAATATTCATCTTAACTAGTCATTTAATCCCTCTAAAATTCCTTTAAAACATGAGTGAACCAAAATCTGACAATAGAGTATGATAAATGGTCTTATTTCCACTGTAGTTTAAGTTGCTTTAAGTTCTCACATTAATAACACTTGACCCAAGAACATTCTTGAAATAAGTTGATTTGCTTTGGAATAAAGTGGATTTATCTTGCCCCACTGGCACTATCCTACTTGTTTCATGAAAATAAGATTTTAATACCCAGTGCCTATGAATATAAGTTATTAAGATGGACACTTTCTGCTGTGAAAGATGCAGGAGTGTCTGCTTGTTTGTCTGTATTCCTCTGCCTTCCTCTCAGGGTGTTTCCCTTGCACTTAATGCTTCCTATCTCTCCCTGCACAATGTTTAGTCCAGAAAGCCAATTTTCTCTAGGATATAGTGGCTTCCAGGGACCAAAGGAAACCTTTCCCAAACCTAATATCTCACACCTCCAGGGACCATGAGTTTACATGTTAAAGCACCTCGATCTGACAAACTCCCTGCAGGGCTTCGTTGGATCTCTCTAAGCCAGCACACCACACTCCTAGCACTCACACACCCCCTCCTGCACACACCCTTCATGCGTTTCAAAGTGGTATAGATGGAGTGATTAACTATCCCAGTGATGTGAGGAGAGGAGATGGAGATGTTTGAGAAAAAAATGAAATAATAAGGAACTAGTGTCCAGTTTATGTGGCTTCAACCTGTGAGGAAGCCAACTGTGTCATAGTCTTTGCCTTCCTTGTCAGTGAAATACACCCTCATGAATAAGCTCTTGTAAATGTTGTTGGAGATCCCAATCAGTGTCTCAAAGCACACTTTGTCCTTTCTAACAGTCCTCATGGTCCCCTGATGGCAGGACCGTGATGCCTCATTGCCGAAATGACGCATGATCCCAAGACACCAGTTTTGGTGTCACTGCAGAAACCATTTAGACTCACTGCCCAGCACTTTGTGCCTGAAACGACTGTTTTGTTAGTGAGACTCTGCACTACTTTATGTCAGATGTCACACTTCCAATGTGTGAAGACTGAAAAAACACAGGCAGCACTTTCCTTTGTTAATAAACTAAAAGCATAAATAGAGTCTCTGACAGATTCCAGGCTTCTTTTTTTATGTCAGAGTAAATAAAAGCCTTGAAGAATAAATGGACTGTTTTTATTTAACATCTACTCATTTTCACTGTAGAATCACCACTTTAGACAAATTTAGTTCTGCAAGTTAATTAGCAAACCAAATTAGGAAGCACTTCAGTTATAGATTTAGAGCTGGCTACAGTTAATCTTTTCTACTCTGACATCTCAGAGGAATATCTCACTTCCTTATAAATGGTTTTAAATGTAAAGTTGCAGCAAAACTTTAGATTTTTTTTTACTATTAACAATTTCAGCCTGCATTAATACCACCCACAGCTATTTATATATGACTCTGACTGGGTTGAATGTAGAGGTAATTGCACACTAAGGATTTCTTGCCATTACGGCATGATGGAACTACACTACTTTTTACACTACTGACATACCAAGTTTGCATTAATAATAATATTTATAATGTATATATGCATGTGTATATATGATATAAAGATATGTACATGATATTCTCTAGAGAAGTATGTAGTATTGTAGTTAATATTCATAATATAATCAATCTTTGGAGTGAAACACTTCATCATGTTGTTACAATAAACAGCATACTGTAGAATTTGCTCTGTCTATGAAATAGACTGACCTTGTGAACTTATTGATTTTACCTGTTAAACCCACTTCAGTCAGAGTTGAAGGTGAAGAGAGCTGAAGACAGATTTTTATTTTAGCCTTGAGCCATGGAAACGTACAAAACTTGGTGCACTGCGGTCTTAAAAATGTGGATTTAATGCAGCAATCCTCCAGACACAACAAGCACTTTCTTCACAAATATAGTAGGCAGCTAGTGTAACACAATTGCCCTTCCATTTGAACAGTGGGTAGTAAATCATCAGGAGAATTTTCCATGGCAACCATGCTGGTTAATGGTTGTGCTACGGCTTAATGATATGCCTGGTGAGGGAAAGTGAGGGGAGAGAGATGATAATAGGAAAGTCTTATGAATAATCATTAGATTAATGTCATCCACATCAACTGCATGTCAATAAGTGTGAAATTAAACTTGACGTTTCTTTTAGCAGCCATTAACAGTCGATCCAATTAGCCAATTGGACAGGGAAATGTCTCATCCTTTAATTTGTTCGATTCCAAATCAATCTAATTATAAATCGGAGGATGAAAAATGGATGCATCAGGCGGTACCTGCTGTTGTGTCACTATCACAGCAGTAATGATGTGATATTACTGTCACTGTGGCCTGGAATATATATGTGTGTGTGTGTGTGTGTTTGCAGTGGACTGTTTCTGTTTTTGCTGTAAACAGACAGAATCTCGAGGTGCAGACTGCAGACAAATCAGATATGTCACAATGTATGACACAGACCTGTTGCTGTCAAAGTAATGACCACCTTTTCTTCAACGCTCCCTCTCTATCCACTCTTCTTTCTCATAACTGCCAAAAGCCAGTTTATCAAACATCATGTCTAATTGGAGTCACTCTGCTCTGAAGATGCCAGAGGACAGGGAATAAATATGTGTACAGTGGAGTGAAGAATACACTTAGAAGTGATGGTGACAGACAGTTGTTGTAGCCCAGTGATAATGCCCAGTTCAGAGCTTGCTGTAGTGACTGAATGCATATTGATTTAGCAATGGTGTTAGATTAGATTTTTGCAGTGAAAGTGTCACTAAATCTTTATCCTTAAATGGAGCCACAATCTCTGAACCCATTGGCTATCGGTCTGGCAACAATTTAGCCTTTGGGGTTAATGAACAGTATTTCTGGGGTTCCGGTATCTGGATACCAGACATCTATGCGAAGACTTCCACTCCTGAGCGTGGTCCATTGTTTACAGTCTGAGTAGCAACTTCATTGGTACTTTTTGTAGGTAATTTCAGATCAGAACAGATTATCTGTTTCAGAACAGATGTCTGCAAAGAAATGCAAATAAATTTTTATGCATATGGGCTGATTTCTAAGTTGTTGTAAATTGGACAATAAATGTGACACAAAGTTGCTTGAGATGGCACTAAGGTATATGAATGATGTACTTTATAAAGGTAATGAAGTGATTCATACACTTTGAAGTGTAGAACAGTCTAAATGGAATCTAGTTTTAATCTGTGAATTTGTTTATTATTTAATGAGACTGCTCAGTTTTTATGTTTTTTCAGCTTAACTAAGTGTAACATTGGCTGCTGTCATGATACAAAGTATGTATTTGCGGTTGTTTAATGTCGCCTCACTTGCACACACACACTTGCTGCTGTAATTGAGCCTGTATTACAGAAGGTGTAAGTCTGAGTGAGAACATTTCTTAATGTGAACAGGCAATGCTGACATTGATGCCTGAACATTTCTGCAGAAATGATGACTGCAGCCTTGTGTATAATTTTCTCCACAGTGTTGCGAAAAATGTAATTCCAAGCCAGCTGAAACAATTGATTTGATCAGTGGATTGACAGAAATCTGTAAACAATGATAATTGTTTATATTTGAACATAAATAGGCAAAACAACTTATCAGTTGTGAACACTGATTTTTGTCATCTTGTTTGAAAGTAAATGAAAACAGTTGAGTATAGTAGCCAAATGGTTGGGACACTTCCTGTATAGTCACTTCTTCCTAATCTTGACTCCGGTGAGGTTGTTTGTTGCATGTCGAGCCCCTCTCTCTCTCCCTGGGTTTCTTTCTCAGTCTCTACACCATCAAATATCTAATAATAGCAAAGATACTAGAAAAAACAAACAAAATATATACATATATATACAAAACACGTTTTTTGAAGACATCACCTTGGGCTCTCAGAAATAAATTGCATTTCACACTATTTTCTGCAATTCTTTGACCAAACAATAAATCAGTTCATCCCCCTCTTCCTCTTCACAATGGTTGGTAACAATAATTCACAAGAGGTATTGGTTAAGTGATAACAATTGTAATCCATAAATTATCACAGAAACTCATCATGGCCAATAAAGACTAACTTGTAATCCACATAAAAGACGTACAGTGTACAGAATAAACTCTGTGGACTGTAGTTTGTTCAGGTAGCTGTACCGAAGCAGCATCCACCAGAGGACATGAGTAATGAGAGAGAAATTCCCCTGAGACAGCGACAAGGCCAAAGAGGGTTTGTTATTTTGTACTTTATTT
>CAFUXE010000158.1:374352-392439 GCA_903364295.1 Serranus cabrilla | reverse complement strand
GAGATGAGGATTTAGCTGACAACAATTTACTGCTGATACAGAGGAAGGAGGGAAGGAGGGCAGTTTGAGGAGTTGGCCCAGTGTAATGGCCTTCACCTGACCACCTGGCCTGATTTTACAGAGTCATGCAGAGGTGAGAGAGAAAAAGGGAGAGAGAGAGCAAGTGATTTTCCTGGCCTGGCCAGACATGAGTGATAGGAGATGAAGATAGCGGTGATAGGGGGTAATGATTGTGATCTCTCTTTCTCTCAGTCGCGCTGAGCCCGTGTCTGGGTTAATGGGAGTCAGGTCATGGGGGTCCGGAGCCTCAGTGTGATGGTCATCTGGTTACCTGGACTGACTCATTGTGGAATGAATGTATGCTGCTGATAGTGTGGTCACCAACATCACTCTCTGAGGTGCAGGTGTCTGGCAAGGTGGAGAGATGCAGCAAAAACAGAACTAAGGAGAATGGAGGTGTTGCAGTTGCATTAAAATGTTATACAATTTACAGCCATCACTGGCTGTGAGCTAAACATTAATGTCTGCACCAGATTTTATGACTATCTGTCCAGTATTTGTTGGATATTTCAAACTGGACTGAAGTGGTGGATTGACAAAGCAATGCTGCCAACCATAGAGCCATACCACTAGTGTGACTGAACATAAACTATTGTTTGGAGCATTCAAATATTCATGAAGTACAAGTAATTAAAATGACAATGGTCAATGGTGCATTCACACGCTCCTTGGATATTCCCATCTGAGTTGGAACGTCGCTCTTCTGTATTTGGTGTTTGTGAGCTTTAAGTCGTAATGTGGAAACAACATGATGCTACAAATGATATGTGTTGTATTTCATTGCTCATAGGTGTTTCAACAACATGTTGATAGCTGTTTCTAGGATTTGTGTGACACAAGGAGTAAATGAAAAGGATCAGGTGTGCCAGGAAATAAGTTTTTTCCGATTGTTTGAACACCATTTGAATGGAGCCCAAATGCTTTATCTTGCACTGTTGACCTTAGTGAAGAATAATCTATTCAACTATGTGATTGAGATCCTCTCCAATATTAGGACGCACCTTTACCCATGTTATACCCTTCCACTGAGTTTCATGAGTGGGCCTGTAGTTTTTCCTGTAATCCTGCTAACAAACCACACCTAAACATCCTCCTTGGTGGAAGTAAATATTCTCATAAGGGACAATTTTAGATTGGGGGACAGATAAAGTATGATGTGATTGCTGGATTGTAAGCACCACTCTCGGATCCACAGTTATTCAGTTAAGCATTCAGTTATTATCATATGCATAAATAACCATTGACTAAAATTTTTGCTTGCTTCACCCTGTGAGCTGCAGGTCAGGTAAAGGATGAAGCGTCATGTAAAGAAAGACTTGTTGAGCCTTCTAGAGGGAGCATGGATTGAATAAATATTGTCAGTAGAATGAATAAATTTACCAGTCATCCGCTTTATCTGGAGATTCAGTTAGAGAGCATATAATGTTATATTATGTAATAGAAGTTACACATCCAGTGCAGTGAATACACATATATTTCTCTGTAATAGTATTGCGGGGAAATAAAAATGTCTTCACAGGCTGAGGGAGCACAGGTGTAAATGCAGTTAGCTCTTGGTTACACTGGTACCCAACCAGAAAATCAGCCCTCATTCTCACTGAACGACACCTAAGCTCAGAGGCCGTAACACTTCTACACTTGTTCCACGGCAGCATGTAGAGCATTCCTCTCCTGTCTTATGTCATTAGGAAAACAATTACTCTGCTCTCCATACCTCATCTGGGCCAGCCAGCAGCAGTCACAGCCACCATATGGCACCACTGAATACTGTAGATCAACAACACATGGATGTAGGCCTGCAGGCATGTTATTGTCTATTCACATGCTTTCATCTTAGAACAAGGAGCTTGACTCTGTAACTGGCTGTTGAGGCAATGTTTTATAAGTTTCTTGTGTCATCTTATGCTATGTAGTCCTTATATACTGAGCTGAATGCCACAAAAATGAAACAAAAAACAGAGAAAACTGAGATGTAAAAGCATTGCAACACAGCAAGTCAGGTGCCCGCTGAGGACAAACATCTAATAAAGTAGAGAAAACTGTCAATGTTCTGCTCAAGACTTTTCCATTGACAGTGTTCCAGCCACTTAATTTCCCTTGTTTCAAGCTGCTAAGACCACAGACAGTGTATGAGAGCTATGAGCACTGTAATGATGTCAAGGCACAACGTTTCACTTCTAATACCACGATTTCATACAAGATTATACGATGTTTTTTAGCCTGTGAGTTAATTGTTTTTAATGAAAGACTATGCCAAGCAGAAGATGATTTGTTGTTAAGACTGCTTTCATCTGCTCAGCGATTTATTTTAGCCCATGATATCATTAAAGAAGAAAAATTACACAGGACAAGAATATGGTTCCTGTTGAGCTGCCATTCTCATGCTGGGAAAACTGAAGTGGATCCCATTCATCAGTTCACACTGTGTTCTTTAATGGTAATGACAGTGTAATCTTAATCAAGTGAATTCACAATATTATTTCCCAATTATGCTGTGGTGTAGAAAGTGTTTTGAGAAGAAGCACCTAAAGCTTGGGGTTGTTCAGCAATGTATCACCAAGTGACATATGAGTTACTGTCAGTTAGCTTGTTAGATTTCAGGCGACTCCCCCTCAGCCAACCGAAGAAAAATCTGGCTCAGGGCTCGCCAGTTATATTGGAGAAAGTCTTGGAAAAACTTGGACAACAACAGAAGTTGTTGATTCAGCCTTGTGCACGATTTCATAAAAGTATCAAAATACAGATTTAATTGCCACAGTACAGACAATCAATTTGGTAGAAACAGCCCCGTCTATCTTTTGCTGAGCTTCTTTTTAGACTTGAAATGTTCGTGTGTGAAGTCTTGTGATTGGCTCGCTCGCCCTTCACTTCCTGGATTTGTTTTAATCACAACTTTGGGGATTTTGGGGAAACTCCAAAATCTATTATCTCAGTTGCCTTTCCCATCCTGTTTCTGGAACACTTTGTATGTGCCTCACCTAGTTTTACTGAGAATGTTGAGTGACCAGTGTACTTACATAAACCTATGTTATTCTCTCATAAAATCAGATTCTTTAATATATTAGAATTCTACAATAATAAGCTTTGTTTGTTTTTGTGATTTCAAGCCATAGCCAAACAGCTATCAGAGAAAGTGATCTGGAAGTCAGGTGATGTAGTATAAATATCGAAAAAGGAGGTCAAGGTGGAGGGATGGGTCAAACAAAGAAGAGTTTCAGCCAGGAGACTCCTGCTGAGACTGTTACATTCAACATAAGTTCTTACCTGATTCACAAAGATGTGTAGTGCCAAACTGAATAAGAACACCCACAGCTGGGGTGAAGTCTGCCTAATGCTAGTGGGATCCTGGAACTGTGCAGGTGTCAAAAAGCATCTTGCTCATCACCATCATAAAGTGTCACTTAAGTGTCCATCTGAGGCAGAGTCCTGAATCTCCCCTGCCCTTCAAAAAGTCTGTGCACGCCATCAACCCCATAACTTAGCTTTCATTCATGTAAGCAGAAGTGTGAATCTATTTTTGCAGTATTGTTGCATGCTTGCCCTGGACAGGTACAGTTCATTAGAAGTGTGTTGAACACATCTAGTAAGCAGGAAAGTCTTTCTGTCCACAGCAAATCCTGGAACAGGGTCAGAATATCACTGACCCTGTCAAGTAAAATGTTAACCTGCTCTTTCAACTATAGTTAAGATCACCCTTCTGGCCACCGTATGACCTCACAGTAAAAATGTAAATGCCAGGTTCTCCCCCTTGCTTGGAAAGGTCCATTTTTAATAAAATCCAGTCCCTCAAAACCAAATCATCTCCGGTTTGCTTGCCAGCTTTTGTGTATGCAGAGTTAGACATGTGACTCCTACTTTGTATCTCTGAAAATGTCCTCTCTGTTTTGGTTGTAACATTTAAGAAATGCTTCTCCATCGTTTTCTCAAGGTTTTGGGATCTCAACCCCTCATCTAACTTTTGGTGTAATACCAAAGAAGCGTTTCTTTAGCAACAGTGTCTATTTTGCTGGCTGTCTCTTTGCCAAGTCCTTTTGAGTCTTGATCAGCTGCTCTTCACTGAAGTGAAGTTTCTTTCCTTGGCAATGCTGCCGGCTTACTCAATGTAATGTATTCAGACAGCTCTAATTCCTCTTAACAGTTTTGGTACAGCTGAGGCAGCATTCAGACAGAATCAGTTTAGTTTCCCCACAAAATACTTAAAATAACTATTGCTCTAAATAATTTTTATTTTAGTTGCATGACATATTTTACCAGTTTTTATTGAATGAAATATGTGAGATTCACATAGAAATATGCACCCCTTTCCCCATACTGATCCGTATAACAGACAATTCAAATCAATTTCAATGACTACAGTCACTTTTGAGAATAAATACAGAGTTGTCTTGTGGTGTCTGTCATCACACCTAACTTGCTCTTTGGTGGTTACTCTAGTTTCTGAGAGGCTTAAATCAGCTACATTGAATCAACCCATCATTACGTTAATTCTATCCTTTTATAGTTACACTTGTGCTCTCCTGAGTGTGTCATGTTCTTATGCGTGGAACATTTTTTGTACGTTTCTTTTTGTTATAACCATTTTTCTAGGAATAAAGACTTTAATGCCTTCACATGAGTCGGTACAAAGCTCATATTACCCCGAAATTTAAATTTTTTTATTGCCTTTGTGTGACCTCTGATAGTATAGCGACATTGCAATAATATGATATATGCACTCTAAGCATTTGGTTACTGAGGCCCCCTTACCCTTTTTTTTCTCTGTGGGGGTGTAATATGCTACAGCTACTGCTCATGTTGCATTTCAGAAGCACACTGACTTGCAATCAATGCTATGATACTTCTTCAGAAAACTATAGAGGAATAACTGTTTGCATGTGGATCTGCAGGGTGCTGCTGCTAGCTGTGGACCACAAAACCCTCTTAAACCCAGAAGCGGAGTTTTCCTGCCTTTGCTGCTGGAGGCCTGGGAATGCAGTCTTACCCTCTCAGAGATCCCAGGAAATCCAGGTTCACCTCACCGAGGTAGGAGAACTTCAGTATGTTTAGCTTTGGCGGATATGTGTGTGTTTGTGTGTATCGTTTAGTTGTGTTTAAGTGCTTGGGATTGCTTTCCTGCACATGCGTTTGCAGGTGATGTTTAGCAGCTGCTGGTTGCCATTTTCTCCTCCCACATGCCTGCTATCAACCTATGGGCAGTGTTTGTATTGGTATAAACTGTGAATCTAAATGTAGAAGAAGGTGTGATGACTACTGGATTCGAAACATGACAGTTGTCTTGCATACATACATTCTATAATGGTTTTTATAGAAAATGCAACACGGATATTGTCAAACACACAGAATAAATATTAATATTCCTCATATTTCATATTCAACACCAGTGAAAGACCCAAAACAATAGTGTGACAAGTTGTGACATTACTGTTAATGTCATAATTACTGTAGGCCTCTCTTGTTTATGATTTATACAATTGCCATATCTAAGGTCATGACTGATCATGCAATTTACCGGTTAGGATTGCTGTACAATATTATTCTAACTAGTAATTTTCTTTGTCATGTCATGATCATCTGTCTATCATGCAAACGTTACTAATTATCTGGTGCATATCTTGAGTTTTCATAGTTGCTGCTACATATTATGCGGATTGCTTGGTTTATATTTATCCATGACATTGGGTTGGAGGTGTTCTTCATGCACAGATCTGCATTCAGGAGTTCGGAGTACGCTGATGTGGAATGACGTGGTCGGACAGTAAATATCAGCTCGTACTCTATTCACATAGAAAATCTGTTCCAGATTGTTGGCTGACTGAAAGGAACAGTTATTTAGGTCACTAGGATCTTCCAACCCCTTTTTTTTTCATGAAGAGGGACTATATAAGCTGTTGGATGACCTCCATGTCCTTGAGATCGCACCAGAGAGAATATCCAAATTAAAGATAAAGGATTGAGGTTTAACTATCAGATGGGGAGATATTTCACCAGGTCAAGGACAATGGTTATCAGATTTGTTTGTGAATCAGCTGCACGTCATCCATAGTAAACTGTGGGGCGTGTGATAGTATAGTATGTGACTTAAGTAAAGAAGAAAAACATTATTTTTGAATTATATAACACATATACAATGACAATGGATTGCATCCTGCTTGAGGTTCTGTAAATTATTAGAATTAATACCATTACATTATTTTGAGCTTTGAGTAATCAGACATAATCTATTTTTTATTAAATACCCTTAAAAACTCAAAGGAGTGCTATAATCCTTGCATTTTTTTCTTGCATAATTAGTGAGCCTGATTAATGAAAAACATGAATCCAAAATAATGTAGACTGAGCACATAGAAGAGATATACTAATCGCCAAATTAGAGGGATTTAATTAATACACTGTGTTCTGCTTGCTAGCTCAGAAAAGCACACATATATACATGATATCCAACAGACTTCAGATGTATTTGAGCCTAAAAAAGGTTTTTGACCTTTGAAGTTCCTCATAAAATCTCAACCTTGAAAGTAAATTACTTTTTAATTGAAACTCCACTCTAAAAGCCATCATGCCGCAGATCTTGCAGTGGATGTGGATCAGCAGTTTCTAAACTTAGAGAACCCCAGGATTAGGTAGGCAGTTTGAAATGAATGATTTCACCAGGATTTTAAACAGAGCAGTCCCAGAAGTCCAGGGAGCATCACTTTCAGATCAGGTGCAATGCAGGCCTTCAGGCATAGCCTGAAGAGAAGCATCAAGCTAAGGATTGAGGTGCACTTTAACAACAGTTCCTACCACCTATCTAGGTCATTGCTATGCACCTACCAACGAAAGCCCACCAACCAGCAATGCCTCTTTCCAACTTTCATACACACTTTGACAGGGAAAACCAGAAGGCTGCCATCAAGGCTTTGCTGTCATGACTACTTCCTAGTGAGCGTCACTGAGTTAATAACACCTTTAGCTGTGATCCTCTTTTTTATTTATGGCAAAATGAAGCGTTAATGTACCATGCAACATTGTAAGACTGGGAGACGGCATCATTGCGTTTTCCTATTTGAGAAGAACCAAGGATGGTTGGTAGGGATCCATCTATTGAGAGCCAAGGGATCAGAGAGCTCCAGCTGGGCTCAGCAGCCCACCAGCTCCCCTGTGACAGGCGGTGTAATAGCGAAGCCAGTTAGCTTTCTTTCCTGGCTGGATCCTCCGGTCCCACTGGGTTTGTTCCAATGGGAGAGGATGGGAGGGAGAGTAAGTGTGAGCGAGGGAATGAAGAATAAGGAGTCGAGTTTTCAGAGTCACTGTAGACCAGACCTCCTCTCATCTTGGAGTCTGGAGAAATGTTTCTGATTAGCAGGGAATCGAGCTTACTCTCTCTGGGTTGCAGTGTGTGCTCGGTATGCAGGGGAGGCTGTCGGCCCATTGAACTCAAGCTTACAGATGGCTGGCCCTGAGCTCACTGCTGGGTCCTGGAGCTCCCTTTAACTGTGGTAGTTAATGAGCGGTCCTGTTGCCCCTGGTAATGTGCTGACCCAAGAACAAAGTTGATGGTAATTGGCTGACTCTGGAGTGCTTGCGTGCAAAATAGGATTTGATTCATAAATTGGCCTTTTGAAATCGACTTAAGTAAAGTTTGTTTACAGGATTGCACAAATTAAGCCTAATGTTTGCTTGGTATTGAAACTAACTATATTTGGAAAATAGGTCCCGATGAAGGGTATGCATAAAGCAAGTATCATTAGCTGTAATAAAAATATCCCATTCCCACTTAGCTTTTGCTGAGCTCTTAAGAATCCAATTCCCATGGCACAAATGAAATATTGAGTAATGCTTTCAACTCAATTATGGGCAGCGTGTACTGTATCCCTCAAGATTTTGGTAGCGTGATTCCTGGCAGACTTTAAGTCGTGCCAGGAGCTTCACTGAAGAGAGCCATCCCACCTTGTTCTTACCTCATTTTGACAGTAATGCCTGTCAGCCGGTGTCTACCCGTCTGCCTGTCATACAGGGTCAACTCTGACCACCGAGCCGAGAGGATCTCTCCTTCTGCCAGGCATCGGGGAGAGAGAGCCTCACTCTTATCCTCCAAAGGCTCATCAGATAAGAAGCGGGTAAAGGCACCAGAGAGTCTCTCCCCAGAGGGAAGGGATTTCAGTTTCTTTGTGCACTCTCTCTGCTGCTGTCTCTCTTTCCTTTTCTCATTTCTGCTCTCTTTTTCCTCTGTGTGTCTCTCCAGCTGGCTGAGGGAGAATCCTATCCTCCCAGGGGCCTATGATGGAAGGAAATCTCAGTAGTTCAGAGTATAAACAGGCGCTGTTAACATTTGAGACTGTGGGGGTTTGGAGCTCATTGTGTACTGTGTGCAAAGGAAATACTTCCTAGATAAACAGCATTCTCAGCATTCACTGATCAGCGCTCAGTGATATTAGCGTGATCAAAAATGGTTGTGAGGCGCTTCATTTAAGGAGCAGTTTGCAGTTAAGTGAGCTACTTTTCATTAGTACTAAACACCTGGGGGATATGCGGAGTATGCCTTGGAGTGTTTGTGTGTTGAACTGACAGAATTACAATGAAAACAACCTTTAGAAGCCTTTACTAAGTGTTAGTTTTGACAGTAACCCATTTATTTTTAACACAATAGCTCAGATGACTTCAGATCTCCTGGTCAATGTACCATCCAAATGTGTCTGGTGATTTTTATTTTACTTTTTGGGAAAAAGAGAGCTGTGAAAGAGGGAGATCCTAGTTGACAGCTTGGAAAGACATCAAATAAGAAATTGTCCCCATTGGGACATCACAGGATGAAAGAAGAGCCCTGATGACTGCTACAGCATTTATGAAAGAGGACTTACAGTGATAACATGTTAAACCAGACAACATAACTAATGGGATGAGCACAGACCAGGAAACTGGCAGATAGTGGGGGCAAGAAGCTCCAGGTCCTCTCCTGGGGATCAGAGATAGTATCAGTTCTAAAGGGGCTAAAAATACCTGTGCTAAAGAGATGCTTGACATTCCAGACACCTAGCGGGGGACCTTGGATTGATTGGCTCTTGATTTAAGTCATGTAAGGTCTATTGTGTTCATAGAGCAACTCTACAAAAAAGGCCACAGAGGACAGCAAGTGTATCAAACATTTATTTAAAAAAGGAAAGTACCAGGGCTAGCAAGTGAGAGAATGATAGACTGGAGCTGAGAGTAAGTTGTTGGCAGTGAATAAGTTGGCCTTGAGTCTGGATGTTGATACTGTGACAGTGTCTGATTCAGTGTAGAGGCCCTGTACTTTAGAATGAATGGAGTGACAAAGAGTTCTGCTTCCTGCGCGGGAAAAGAACCAGCATACTTGTCAGGATGTCAATACGTCTGTCAAGTTAGAGAATAGACAGTGAAATACAACAGGGTTGAAATGCAATTCAAGACTTGTGACACTGGAGTTATATCAACAACATTTTACAGCAAGCTTTGTCCACATTTTACAGGTGTCAGATGAGGATAGACTTAATAATAGGGATTTAAGGTATATAATATATATATATATATTGAAATATGTGAGAAGTGACAAAGGACTTGGGACCAAAGAGTGAAAGCAAAGTAAGGTCAAGTGTAAGAGGCGTCTAGAAGATGACAAGGAGACAGACGGATTTAGACTTTTCAACAAAAACCCTGTTTGTCTGTTATGTGTCTCCTTGAAGGTAAGACTTTGCTCAGTGTGCTAGCAGACAGGAAAACAAACCACTGAAAAGAAGAGGATACTGTAGCTGTCATGTCTTTGCTTAAGGAAAGTATACTGTGTGTCTGCAGCTGCCTCAAATACACAGGTATGGTTTCCAACCAAACCCAAGACATTTTTATTATGGTACTATCAAAATGTGTTTTGGACTCAACTAAATAAATATAATTCTTTTAGTTCAGTTTTTTTTTCTGTAAACAGCCACTCATTGTCAGAAAATCCAAGAAAACCAGCCACTATTCGATGCTCCACAGTATAACTATGTTTGTCAGTGTGTAGACTCTCTCTTTTACCATTAGCCATGCTCTCGCTGTGATAGTGAGGAGCAGTTCTGTAAAATCTTGTTTGTGCATGACTCAAAGCATTTAGATGTAAAAAAAAAAATAAAAACCCCATCCTGTCCAAAGATCAGTATGGATTTTGAAAAAATTAAATAAATACGGAACTGAATTGGGACAGCTTGTTAGAGCTTCACTGCTTTGGATGAAAAATACATTTGCATGCAACATCTCCCCAGACTGAGCATTTTCTACAGTTATTATTATCATTATTACTTATATACAAACTTAAGAAATGTTTCTAGTACCATTTACAAAATTCAAAGTTATTGTAGATTAAAAACTACCTTAAAAAAATCATGATATTTGCAAAACGTCAAATGGAAATGAAATATTGTTCTGAGTTGTATTAGTATAATCCATCCATCTATCAGTAATGGCAAAATGATCTGGGCTGTTGCTAACCCTTTATAAGTCAATCAGATTCTTTAAATCCTTAAAGGATTTTTTAGAGAAGATTTCAAACTATTTAGCTAGCTGCACATTTGTTTAGAAATTTAAACTTTTGTCAATTTATTATCTAAATACTCTCCTGACTCTCTTACTCTTAATATCACCTTTTACTGTGTAATATCTTATCATTAACCTCTGTGCAGAGAAACTAAACCTAACTAGTAATCAATAAAATGATAAGTGGAGACAGGAAATTGCAATTGCAGCTGCCAGACAAAAAAAAAAACAGATCGTGCACTTTATGAATAGTTATACATGTCAACTGTCTATGACAAAGAGTGATAGCAGATAGACGTATGACAGAGAGGTTAGGGAAAGACACATGAGGGGTGTTACAGAAATGTTATAAATAGTAGTACAGTGCAATACTGTAAGTAAAGGAACTCACTATAATTTTAGGTCATGAGTCTTGACAGCAGTCTTGACAGTAGACCACATAGACACAAAATGTACGTAAAGTTTCATTTTGTAGGCCCAAGCTGGAGAGAGTCTAAACAGATGAGTAGCCAACGAAAGCAAGCTGGGAGCCTTGGTGTCAGAGCAACCTGGGAGTCTCTCCTCCATCTGCTCAGATCAGTCTCATTAAGTCGAACAAGTGGCCCACTGCTCCTCCACTCAGTGCGCTCTCTCTATCTCTCATAGCCTACTGCTGTCCTGGGGCAATGATTACATGAAGCCTAACCTTGTAGAAAATGACATTAGAGAATGCAAAACTATGGTAATGATTCTGCCGCATGGTCCACTGGCTGTCAGTTAACCCTGGCCCTTATGAAAGCTAACACTAATATGTGCATTTAATCGGAGTGACTTAAATGGCTTCAACAACTTTTGCTCTTTCATTTGTTGATCATGCATGAATAGTCAGACTTTATGTCTGTGTATCTTTGTCTAAGAGTAATTAAATAAATATGTGACATCTTATATATTATATAATATATATTTGCTTTACCAAATAATTGTTTATGGAAACCTACAGTAATTGTGGCTATGTATATTCTTGGGATGGAAGTGTTTAGGTAAAGCTAATAAAACCACTTTGGTGAAGGTTCTGGAAAGATGGTAGTAGCACAAGTTAACATTAGCTCATTATAACATTAGCAGAAGCTCCAGTGCGTTATTGAACCACGATTTTCGACACGCCCAAAAATCCTGAACACAGAAATGGAGAAAAAACATTTTATGGTCCAACTCAAAAATGTAGTAATCTATAGCTTTTAGTCTTTTTACATGTTTTCAGCTATTATTTTGTATCTTGTTTTCATACAAACCTCTGATTTTACTTTACCCAGACATTAAGTAATTTGCTAATATTAATCCTAGTAGACAAAGTTGAGTGTGGCAATGGAAAAAAAAACATTTCATGAAAGATGCACAACTGAGTGGAGGAGCAGATGTTTGTGTAGAGACAAAGTCAGGCATCAGATCAGGCTGTCTGTGTGTGATGAAGGGAGCGCTGGAAGAGGTCATCTGCTGGCAGTGATGTGGATGACGTGACTCCTTTGGAAACCCTTAGTGAACTCTGAATAACAGCAGAGGAGAGGTTGAGACGAGTGGATGGATGTGAATGGAAATGTGATTGCACCATGAGTTTCCCCCTTTTTGTATGATGTATTTTTGCAAGCCTTCCTCCTCAAGGACACCCAGCAAGGTGGATGCTGTTTCAGAGGGAACCCTCCCGCTCGACATGTCTCCACCCACCTGCGCTTTTTTTTTTATTTGTTGCAAAGCTGGGTGTTTAAAGATCATTGAAAGTGAATGCAGTGTGTTGCAGGAATGGCAATAAGTCAAGCTGCCTTTCTTCACAGCAGAGGACGGAGTCAGAGGAACTATTCTGAGCTCAGGCGTTTTTCTTTATTCAGCATCTCAGTGGGGCGGTGAGAGTGATGGCTGGACTGTTTCAGAATACAAAGAACAGTCAAGGGTTGGTCACATATAGATCCAATCTGAGTTTTAAAACGAGTTATAACAGCACTTTATATACAGTTCTGCACAGCTGTTTTATTATTATATTTTGAGGGTGCAGTTTTGGGTTATGGTTTGAAAGTGAAACTTCATGAGTCTCACTATAGGCAACTACCTGTTTTTGCTTTCACCTGAAGGTGTGAATTTTACCCTTTTAAGACATGTATCGCACTAAGTATTATTACCAGCATTTAGTGAAAGCATGAGTATTTAATGTGGCCATACCTGCAGGTAATGAAGCCTAGAGGTATAACTAATGAAGTAGCCAGAAAGGTTTGTTTGCTTGTAATGCCTGCAGACACCTGACTTTTCCCTTTTCACCCCCAAACCTTCCCAGTCCTCAATTATCATGCTGTCCAGGAAACACAAATTTAAGTTTAAGCTCTAGAAGACTTTACACATGACTTTTACTGCACGTGTGAGCATTGCTCCAGATCTGCATGATGCTTGAATGTCAAAAATTATACCTGGACCTGAAAGAAGATTCTATTGACTTGAAGAATGTTGATCTGGAACTTTCAGTCATTATGTAGGAAATAATATTTAGGCTGAAGCTTTAGAAATGTGTGAATTGTTCGTTTTCTGCAGAGGTGTACACTCTACTAAGTGCCTGTTATTTACTGTATGTGGTGGATATTTATTAATAGACTTGGATCTTTGCACTTGTTCCCTTAATAAACAGGCTGACAGCAAGCAGTTCAGTGCAACTGTGTTGCTGTGTTTTTATGGCTGATGCGTATTATGGGAACACCACCTGCACATTCCAGGGCACCTCCTGTCCCCTGCCTCACACTTTCTCCTGTGTCGTGTCTGCGGTAGAGCAATTTTCTAATCAAGGTTTAATTAGAGAGGGGAAGCTCAGCGTCTCCCCTTTTAATGATCGACAAAGCAGCTAAATTGTCAAGCCTGTGGAGTCTCTAATGGAAAAAAGTTGAGGAGCCCTGGGTGGCAATGCAGCCAATGAAACGATAGTATGGAAGGAAAGATCATGAATCTTCACTCTGAAGCAATTACAAAAGCTGCTGAAAGGACATTCTCTAACCGTTCCTTATTTCATTTGGCTTTATGGGCTGTTTTCATAGGCGCCAACATTTCCTTGAAACTTGAAGTGGAAAATTCAGAGAAGATAGGTTATAGATGAAAGCAAAGGATTCGACATTCATTTATTTTTTGCTCGAGGAGCCACATGAAACAATGTGACAGCTGTGGCTGGAGTGGGGCTAATATTCGCTGAATGCCATTGCACTTTGGGTAATGCAAAGTAGCTTGACATTTAAGGAGCAGAGGCTGTGTGTAATTGGAGCTGTGGCCTCTCGGTGGCTACTCCCCTCCCACTCTGTCAGGACAAAGCCAACAGGGCACTTCTCAGTGAAAAATACTGAGCCCAATAAATGAACAACTGAGAGCCAAGTCGGGCCAAATTGGTCACATCCACCACCTGTTTTCTAATGAAAAGAGAAGAGGGAGACTCTGCTGCTCAGCAGTGGAGAACAATTTACATTGACAGTTCTATTTTAGGTAAGGTATACAATTTAACGTCTTCTTTGCGCTTATGGGGGATTGTCAGGGCAGAAATGGCAACAAGTCTTTGACTTGTTGACTAAGGTCTGTCCTGTTTAATTTGTGACTCTCAAAAGTCAGAAAAAATGAAATTCCAATGGCGCCATAAAAAGGCAATAAACTGACATTAAACGGCATATTCATATGTGATCCTGCTCATAAAATTATGTAGATTAATTGCCTCTCTGGCTGAGATGAAAGGGCAAGGGCCAAGAGTGGTTTTACTGCCTTAATGACCAAAGTGACATAACACTGACTGTCTGCAGGCTACCACTGCCCATATGTCATCTCTGAGAAGATGTGCCACAGCTAAGTGAGCAAATCAAGGACAAGGGCAAGATATTGTGCTTTGCCAAACAGACACAAACAAACACATTTTTCAAGCCATATTGCCAGCATAGACACTATTCTCAAATTTCATGGTTAGCTTATAGCTGACTGATAGTGACAAAGAAATGTGTAAAAGTAAGATAAAAGTATCCATAAGCAGTACTTTTAATTTAAAGATAAGGTAAAATTAAATTTTGTGATTTAAAGTTGAAACATCATCATCAATGTGTAGCTGCCTTCCACTATTTATCTTATTAAACGTACCGTGAGAAAAACATTTATAATCATGCTACGTAAAAAGGGTCTTGACCTGAAATTCTGCAAAATATGTTCAATTCACTTACTTTAAAACCTTAAATATTGTATGTTTATGTTTTCTGCAGAGTGTTGTTTTCATAGCTCAACATCTAAATTATTTATATGGTCCACTGTTTTCTCTATAAAGTGTAAAAACCATGGCCTGCACGGCTCTTCATCAGAAAGCTTCAGTTCCCGTGAATGCACAAGAGCAGCTCTGCTCACTCATGCTGCATAAACCGCTGTGTAAAATACACAGTCATTTCCTCCCACTGTCTGGGTGGAGGGTTATTTGAGTCCATGACCCTGTAATTCCTCCTCTTACTCTTGGAGCAGCCCACCCAATTACACTTTTACAGACATTTCCAGACTCCCGTTGCTTGGCTCAATTCTTCTCAATTTCCCCCATCTGTCAATATGAATTGAGATCTTGCACAGATGGCCCCATTGTGGCAGTCAAAATGATGTATTATATTCAACGAGTGTCATATCAAATTACCTGCAAGGAAACAGCTCATATAGCATGCCAATGAAACGTTGACTGTGCCCAAAGGCTGTCACTACAACAAGTCTAAAGGGGATCAGAGGACCGAAGAAGACCCTAGGAAGACTGTATGATCACTGTGCTGTGGAGCCCTCACATTGCTACACCTCTTTGCTATCAAATCAAATTGCTGCTGGCTAATAAATTAAAACAACAGGGGGTGAAGCCCCCCCAACCTCTCCATGCCCAAATCAATAGTGTCCCCTCTTGGCTGACAGCTTAATCGCCTGTACTGCCTGACCCAACAAAATAAAAGCCCATTGTGCTGGCCCAGCACTTTTTCTCCCCTCTCTCCCACTCTGACCTTGCTAAAGCCAATAAACTCCACTCCTCCTCCTCCTCCTCACTCTCCCCCAGTGGTGTCTCATTCAGAGGACGGAGACCAGATAACACATGTAATAAGTGCGTCCATCCTCTCCATCGATAGGAGTGCCGATCCAAAGTAGGTATTAATAAAGAATGGGTGCTTGACCGAGGCAGGGCAATGATTTTGCTTGATACAGATATCGATAAGAAACTCAATAGAAGCTGTTGTCAGTAAGAATAAGGCCCTGTATTGGTCCATTGTCTGCATAAGATCCTCTGGCATGCTTTGGCTGATAGCAAGACAGAAGTGACCCCAGCGCAAAATCGATGCAGCCGCTGCTTTCTGAGTGCAAAGCTGTTTTTTCACTTGACTGCCTTTTCGGAAAACACAATCCAATCTGACTTTATTGGCTTCACAGTAAGTGTTGAGGTGATTGCCGCTGATCGTGTCTGTTTGTTAATGGAGCACAAAACTTTAGAGTTACAGCTGAGATCTATAACTTTCACTACATTCACACATGGTAAAGATGACATACAGTTTACCTTCACTGCATTTCTGTTGTTTCTCTTCAGTGTCATTTGTATGACATGAAAATGGAGTTGACTGATCATGTAGCATCAACATAAGACTAGCAACACCTGTTCTAGTTCACAAGCACACATACCAGCACCAGACCACCCACCGTAAGAAGTATGCAATTTAAAAGTAACTCGAGTTGAAGAAACAAATCTTTCTCAAATAAATACATCAAATGAACAAAATTATTTACATCACATTTTCTAGTATTGGTTTACCATAGTTTGAGCTTTAACTGGCACTTTTCTAATTATCTCTTTGTGCCCTCTTCTTCTGTATTTTTTAAAAAGCTCCCAAGTGGAGAATTTGCGCCCACATCTGTTTATCTTGATGGATCCAGATCCTAATACTCCTAATAACATTAGTAGATAGAAATGCAAATTATTTAGTATTTTGTTTTGCTGATTTTCTGGAACTGTGTTGTTTCTGAGATCCCATTTTCCTTAGAAAATTCCAGTTTTGGCAAAAATAAGCTGATTTATTTGCCCGCATTTAAAAGTGCTGTTGGATTAAGCTAGCTAATAGAGCCATTGTGATGCATTCAATATTGAAATACACACCTATGAGAAGGCGTCCCTGAGACACCGTTAGTAGTTCTCATTTTGCTGCGTTTGTTTAGACGTCCCATGAGGGACTTTGAAGTGTAATGGATTAACATTGCTTGTGAATGCAGTTGGCACAGTCCACAGATAAAAGTACCGTCTGATAGAAGATGTTTACTCTGCAGCCTCGCCGTCTGTCTGCCCGCCTCACATTCTTTCGGCTTGTTCTGCTCCAATTAATACCCCGCTAATTCTATAAATATAACAACAGCTTTAATTAGGCCTGCCTGTAATCTCAGCACCGTGAAACAGATTGCCACAGGTACAGAAACACTCCATAGAAATGACACTACTTCCTGCTGGGGGGGAGGGGAGTGAAGGTAGGAAATGAAATGGAGCGATAAAATTGAAATGTGATCCCAACGGAAATTAGCATGCTAAAATGGGCCTGAAAATATTTATGATTCCATCACAGCTGTTTTTTTTTGTATTTTGGCTTGTTTGTTCATCTTTTGTAGTTTTTTAATTACTCCCGCTGCCGACAAAACCTCATTCAGAAATGCATCACAGATGTACACACACTCACTCTAATTGGCAAATACACAGCAAAATGCATAGTATCTTATTATTTGGGGTGTAACCAGAGATATATTGGGAAGGGCCTGTGCTGCAACACCATGCATGAACTGCCATTAAATGCTTGTTGCCAGTGCTCTTATAAGTGGCCTACAATTAATAAATAACTGTGAGCTTTGTTGTTAGTATTGGAGTGTGCAGAGCAATTCTACAAATCTGTTAATATTATACATTTAATGGTGTAAAGTGAATTTAAGGACCTAACCTAACATATAGACCTCTAGCTTTGACTTTAATTAAAAGGTCAACACTAAAGCAATTTAATCACATAATGTGGTTTACAAGCCTTTATTCATAGAGCAGAAGTTTTGTCCAAGAAGCAGTTACTGTGAGGTTTTACTAATAACAGTAATGAGAGTCCTGTTGTATTCCTGTCTCCCAGTAAATCATGGCAGTGTGATCCAGCATGAACAATACCAGGACTTTGTGAAGTGAAGCAGCTAATTGGATTTCAGCCACCATTCATTTTAACAACAATTCCACAAAGAGTTGGGACGTTGTCTAAAACATAAGTAAACTGAATGAGATGATCCGTTTATCTGTTTTAAGATATATTCAATAGAAAACTGTACAAAGACAATTTATTTTGTGTTCTAACTGATAAACGTCTGCTTAAAGTGACAGCAAACAGTTTTTTTCTGTTAATATTAACTGTCTGGAAAACTACCCTGATGATCCAGTTTCTTGTATGGAATTATGAAATGTTTATCATTGGCTGTTACAGTACTCCCTGTGTTAATTACTGAGATCTGGGAATGTGTTAA
>CAFUXE010000158.1:305657-374009 GCA_903364295.1 Serranus cabrilla | reverse complement strand
TTTGGCAGATGCTTTTGGTGTTGTACAAATTAAGTACAATCCACAGAACATAAAGGAGAAGCCTTTGAGAATTAGTGCCTCAACGCTCACAAGTCATGTTTCACCTCAGATAAGTACCACAAGCTGCTGGTGCGTAGAGTAACACATACATGCAGAGCTTTTTTTTTTTGAGAGAGAGAGGGTGATAGAGGAGGATCAAGATGTGTTTAGTATAATGCATTGCTACAGATGAAACTACAATACTGATCAAAAATAAGGAAAAGCAAAGTGCGTGAAACTTACAAATGTATATTATGTCCCAAGCTTTTTGGAGTCTTGGATAACAGGATTTACTTGCCTCCAACTGAATCCAACATTCAATTACTTCTTACATGTAACCTGTCAATGATTTATCACATTAAATGGAGCCAAGTCTGTATAATGACATTTTTTTAGCGTCGATTCCTGTGGACAGTTTGCTGTCTGTACTTTCAAATGTTCAATATCATGAAATATTTTTAGACTGTTGTGTTGATACAACTATTTTCCTTCACTGCTTTTAGACTAAGAAGTTATGTTTAAGTTGACAAGTCAATTGAAGTGGTGATTCTTGCATCACTCCAATGACTCACTTTCCTTTTGAGAATATTTGTGCATGTCCATCTACAGGGAACTGGGCAAATAAAACTTAGATACATTGATGCATCTGGTGTTTATTTCAGAATTACCCAGGTCGTTCCTTCTCTTGCGGGGAAGCTTAAGATTCACACAAATTTTCATGTATAACAATTCACAGTGATTATTTCACAACACAGGCCTCTCAGTTCATAGATGTGTATATCATTTGTTTTAAATCACATCATTTCTTTATGTTCTTCACTCAAGCCTTCATTTTAGATATTTAAAATGACTTTACATGAACAAACTCAGCAATTCCCCACTGCCCAAGTGACTTATACAAAAGAAAAAGTTTGAGAACAGAATGTCACGGCAGTTGTCTTGTTGGCTCCTTAAACATGCATATTCATAACAGAATGCGTTGTTCTAGCCAATAGTTTGGAGACTTTGGCTCCAGCTTTTGAGTGGTCACAAATTGAGAAAACTCTCAGATTAAAGGGCATGTTGGCGCTGAGACTGGGAGCTCAGCAGAGAGTAGGTGTCCTTCCTTGAAGTAACTGTAGTTATTCCACATGGCCCTGGCAGATGGCCTTTAATGTGCTGTAGTCAAACATAACTTTAAAAAGCATTGCTTATCAGTCTGCTGTCCAAGCATAAACCGTTTAAATATTACAGTTTTCAAGTTATTCCACATATGTGATTGCAAGTAAAATATGTATTTCAAAATCTTTTCTGTTTGTTGATGCACTTTGAAAGCAGTGCAGCAGATAAAGTGGACCGTGTGGTCAAAGACATGGAACCTGCTGGATAAACAGGGTGAGCAGTGAGCTCAGTAACAACAATGGTCGAAGTGTTTTCTACCATTTATGCTAAATTGCGAGACATAAATTCCCCCATGTCTTTGACTTGCTGTTTTTTAGAGTCAACTTAATTGACTCCTGTTTTGTAACAATTCCTCTCTCAGACATACAGAATGCATGCCTTGTAGTCTCTCACAGACTCTCCCATGTGTTGCCGCCTGAAGATCTTATCATAAACTGCACATTGCATATTCATCAGTTAGAATTTGCCTTCACCTCAGGGATATCTTCTGAGTAAAACACACTCGCTCCCCCTCCGCTTCCAGCTGGGATGCTTGGTTTTGCATTGGCTGGAAACACAAGAAGGATTTTCATGTGCAGAGCGCGGCGCCCCCTGCTCTCTGCATGTTAATTTGCCAAGGTCACAGAAAGTCTGTAGCATGTGCTATTTTGATCCCGCAGTCCTCCAACAAGAGTGACCATCCTTATTAGGGAAAGCACAGCTCTGGTGATCATGTGGTGATTAATATTCATAAGCAGGGAGGCAAGGAAGAGGCTCTGACTGCCTACCAGCTATTTTACCTGATCCTACATGGGTTTTATGTAAATGTCTCTGCAGCTCTGTATACATTATTGAGATCAACTGGGAAAGTTCGAGGACACATGCTCACCCGCAGATGTTGTTAAGGCTTAATGGGAATGGTGCTTAAGGTCTTTGCTGTCACATTAGTTTTGCCTGCATGTAACAAGCTCTTCACATCCTCTCCACTCCAGCTCAATAATCTTTAAGTGATATTTCACTTAAGGAGAAGAAGTTTCTGTAACTATTAAGTATTTGTTCTCCAAAACCTCTTAAGTTTTGCTGTTGCGCTGTCGGTTGAAGCATGTACTGAATGAGCAGCAGTGAGGCCAAAATAGTGACTCATTCCACATAGATTTATTTATATCAAATGTGTGAATAAAGAGGCTGAATATAAATGGTGAGCACAGATTTCCATTGAACAGATTGCTGTTAGAGGTGAAACTGCTTACTTAATTGAAACATTTTTATAAAATGTAAATCTCAAGGTTACTGGAGGTGTACCTGTGCTAGAAATCATTAGAAGAGTGCGTATGAGCACAGGTGTTTTCAAATATTAACACACCATCTCAATAACTATCTTAATTGCATGAAATGTCTCAAGCTGGCTCTTAATAAGGCATTCATATCTGAAATGGACGGTAATGGCCTCGGGGCATGGTGCTAAGAACCTGTCAGCTCTTCATCCGTACTAAATGTCTACTCTCTTTTCTGTGATTTATAGCCTTTTAATTTCTGTAGCTATTTGAAATTAAAATATGGTGCATAATATGTTTATCATAATACGTGTTTAAGGTGTATATGTCCATTGACCCATATTACCAGCATGCTAAACTCTTAAGTTATCCATTCTGTGTTCTGCATCTCGTCTGTAAACATTCCCCAGATGGCAGAGTGCGCAATGATATGATCAGAGCCTGAAGCAGCAGTGCTGTTTTTCCTCCCTCTCTCTCTCTCTACACACTGACAAGAAGCTCATTAAGATAAGTATTAGTGCCCTGGCAGCCCAACATCCATGCCACGTCCCCGGTCGGAATTCAACAGGGGGTATTTTTCTGTCAGTCTTTAAACTGTAATGGTTTAACCAAAGGTCTCCCACAGTGATTTCTCCTAACTCATTCAGTCACTGATCATTTGGTTGAGTTGACAACATCAGGCTGTTTAATTTTTCCTCGCATAGCTTTTCTCTCGCAGGATGAATAAATGCTTGCAATTCCAGAAGTGTCTCTTCAACTAATCTTCCAAGTTCTGCAGCAGTAAAAATATTTCCCTTGCGCTCCATTACTTTCCAGATATGCACGTGTGCCAAACAGTCCAAGATCAGATGTTATTTATCAACACCATGTGATAATCAGATGAACTGTGACTGGGCTCATTTACTTCTGTGGCCAAATTTTGCACCCCTGACAGTAATTTGTGACATTCTTGGTAAATACCCCCCATATATCACAGCCACAGTAAAGTAACATCAAAACAAAAATCTTTCTTTGTCAGCTGTACTCCTTTAACTGTTTATCTCAACTGTTTGCACTCAATACTTCAACAGTGTCACTTAACTCTATTTTGACTCATAATTGCATTATTTCACCAGTTTGCATTCACACTCAACGCATCATCTTTCAATGGAATCATATTGTGATGAAACAATATGTTGAGATATGGCCATACAGAATTGTCTAAATTTATTATAACAAGCACATTCTAACTTCTCAGAAAATCTGATGTGAAAGACTTGAGTAAAGATTGTGGTTTATTTTTTACAGCACACGTTTCCACTCATTTCAATGTGGCTAACAAACTGGATTCCAACTGGCAACCTACCAGTCACAAGATTCTCCAACCTTTAAGCTCCATTAGCCAGAAATCAACAGTGCATGTTGCTCAGGGCAGGACTCTCTCCACGTAGTAATGTTGGAGAATAATGTGTAAAAGTCCACTTGAGTCCATATGTTGGTTAAAAAAAACATTTTGAGTAGTGTTTTCCAACAGCAGTGTAATGGATTTTCTCCATCCACTCATTCAGCGTTATTGTTCAACTGCTGTGTGCCTACACCCAAGAATCCTGTTTATGGGAATACCTGAATACTTGCTTGTGTTAGTCATTGGCATCATGAGGACAGTGCTGATTATGTCTTCTGTTGTGTTAAGCGAAGCATAAGCTGTATGGACAGCTGTTTAAAATCACACAAATATCCTGCTGTGCATGTGTTTTGAACATATTTAACGCAGCTAGCTGCTAAGCTAGTGTGGCTAACAGGACTGAGTAACAGATGCAGATGAGATTAGCCTTAAAGTTGAGCATCTCTCGCCCTCACTGTGGACTGATGCATTTAATTGAATGGAATCCTATTCAATCTTTGAGACATGAGTGAAGGACAAGGGGTTTATTATATCATTAAGTGTATTATCACTTGTTTGTATTAAAGGGACAAAGGCCAACTAATTACTAGTATCTGAAATATTCCTGTAACACATTGCCCACAAAATTGCACACCGGCACTGACCAAACGTGGTCAGCCATATAGGTTTGGACCTAGTCTTGTTATTTTTCATAAAAAAATTTCACTTGAAATCGTCAATTTTGCACTGAAATGCTTAATTAAATGAGAAAATCCTCAGCACTTTTTGTTTCAATAGGCTTACCATGTAGTTGTTTTTCATAGGCCGTTGATTTGTTAAACAGCCAGGAAACATGCTTTATCATGTTGTGTATCCATATTGAGATATGAAATGACTTATATAGAAGATTGTGGCCATATCGCCTGGCCCTCTGTTTGCATTAAACCTCTGTTTCTTTTTCATTTCAGTTTAAGCATTTAGCATGGCAAACTGAAACCACATGGGGTGTGTTCCTTTTCCTTGTGTTAAAAGATCTCTATTTGACAAGCTTGTAATTATCCTGTTTTTCAAGTTATACTGTCTGTGTCCTACACTTGAGCTGAAACACATTTGTCCTGATGAACTGGGATGTAGGATATCCCCAGAAGTAAAGAGGGTCACAAACATACAGCCTCACTATCTGCAGAAATGAAAGGCTTGACCAGGCGCTGTGTACAGCACATATTTATGCATCTCTGTTTAGATAAGAGTCACCCTGGCCACTTCACAGCCTCACATCCCCTCATTCCCACCTACATGTCCCATTGAGTCACCTTATTAAAATGCTGAAAGGGCCACAGGAACATGCCTCCGCTCAGAATATGCTCTCCATTAGACGCAGGCTTTGAATTCCATATGCACCAGTGGGTCATCTCTTTTGTCGCGTTCCTTTGGGTAATAAGAAAAGAAATACAAAGAGATAGCGTTTGGCCTCCTCTCTTTGTAACATCCTTCGCTTTTCATAGCAGAGCCTTTTATTTTCTCAGGGGTTTGATCCATTGTTAGAGCATTGTTGTGTGGTGCACATGGAGAATTCCTTTATACTGATTTGCAATTTCAGAGTCATTTTTTTTTGCCGGATGCTGTTTGTGGAAGTGTTGATGCTCTGGGCAGTAGCTTATTGGTTTTTGAGTTTATACTAAAAACTGTCTTGTAAATGGAGGGAGTCATTTTTTTTACATTTTATGATCTAAGTTCAACAATACAAAGAAGTTTTAACAACAGTTGGAAGCTATCAGGTAAATCCTTCGGATCCCATATGTATATCACTTTCACTTTTCACTGTATTTGGATAAAATATGATGAGAAGAATTCAGACAGTTTGATCAGTTTATTTATTATGAATGTTTGCTCACTTATGCAGAGTCTGGTTCCTATATGCTATGAATGACAATCCAATAGGACTGTTTCTGTGGCAGTTCTTTACTCAGCAGGGATACCTGGCAGCAAAGGAGCTTATATGAATTAAAGAGAAATCCATGGATTTATTATTCTCTCTCTTTTTTTCTCCTCCCCTCCATCTTGGGCATTAACATGGCTCCTCAACTGTGATAAGAAATCTTACAAGTTAAACGGCCCGGTGACACTCTGCCCGGTGATTCAGAAGCAGCCACAGATGAGCAGTCAGGCTGACATGTTTGGTCCATATCAGGAATCCTAGCAAGGCCTTTTCACTGTGCATCAATGGTGTCAAAGTCATAGCTCATTAGTTTGGATTATGGGGCTCTGCCAGGAAACAAGTCCCTTTCTCTGATGTTATATGCCTGTGAATACAATACAGAGAGACATGCCACGGCTTTAATATGAAGACTCAGACTTAATATGAAGAAAGGTGTCTTTTTTTATCCCTCAGTTATGCATAACATGGATTTGTGAATGTGTTTATCCAAGGCAAATCCTCAAGTAAATGATGGCTTTAAAAGCACAAAATGATTATCAACACAGAGATGTGAGAGTAAAAACAGTATAAAGACAAAGCATTTTAGTTACTAATGTTACAACTGCAATTTGTAAAGTGCTTTATGAGTATTATAAGCAGGATTAGCCAGAACAGATGTCTTGCACAAAAACTATCTGTGGTATAATATAGGTTTTTAATTTCAAAGTTGAGTGAACATTTGTAGAACACCGAGTAAATCCACATGCCAAGAAAATCACCCTGTGCGCTGATAGTTAAGAGTCTTCATTGTGTTTGTTCAATCTTTTAGAAAAACAGTGCAGTGATAGGATAAGCACACTGCTGGGCTGGCTTTCTAATATCATGGTTAGACACGTTACATTTGTTAGACTTTTTTGTCTTGTATTTTCTTCAAGTGCACACCGAGGTCTGCATCAGGGTGAGCATAAGTAACGGAAGTGCATTAAAAATTAATTAGAAAACAAGTTGTGCAATCTTTCTTATTATTATTATGAGGAATAACAAAGTATATTGGATTAGACTTCCTCCTGATTTTTTGTTGACACGTTTTTGTGGTGATAACATTGTGAAAACAATCATATCAGAGATTACAAGCAGCCAAAGACTCCTTGTAATCTCTGTCAAAACAGACTGTGTTTTGGCTGTTTAATTTTCCGCCGCACCTCGACACTCAAGGTCTCATTAAAGTGCTCTCGTTTTTGGCTGAGCTGCTACCAACAACATTTTTACACATTTTCTGTGCTTTCTTTTAATACTGAGCCCTGGGTTAAAAATAATAATCAGTCTAGTCTCACTCCTCTCTTTATTCTCTCACAAAGAATTTCACACAGCCCTCTAGGAAGTGCAGTGCATCGCTTCATTAAACTTTTGAATATTATGCTGTTTAAAGTGCTCTGATGTAGCTTACTTCTGTTTTTCCTAAAGGGCATGCTTTCTGCAACAACTGAACACGCAGTAAAAACAGCATATGAGCTCTCACAAACATTTATGATGACAGCTATTATGATGGAAGAGCTTTCAGGCAGGCTTAATGTCTTTTTATGACCCAAGCCTATGACATCCAGTGTGTCAACAGGTGATAAGCACACTGTAAGATGCAGATTGGTGAGGCAGCTGGCGAGGCCCCTTGGGTCTTGCTAGCTCCACCTGGAATCTCTTTGGGGCTTTACCTGCTGTTCCCGTAGAGAAAACAGAACGTCTCCACATATTGACTCTCAGTCAGCTTAGTGCTAAAGATCAAATTGCAACTACAATCTCAGAGGGGCCGGCACTTAATCAGGTTCTTTAGTTGTGGCACACCTGTGACCGACTGATGTGGGAGGATGTTTTGGGGGTTTCTGTTCAAATGGGGGCAAAACTTGTGAGTGGATTTGCAGCAGTGCAGAGGGAGAAATGAGAACGGTTGTAATGGTTATTTAACAGGCAGTCTTTACTTCACTTTCCCTCTAAAATTCCCATTGACAGCTCTGTTCAAGTGTGTCGTCTGCAGCATTGACCCAATCCAACTGATGCTTCTGACAGATGGCAGAACACTGAATCACTTAAACTGTGCAGCGTTACAACACTGAGGAGCAGTTGTAGTGTCTTCAAGAGGGTGAATTTATTATTAATGTGATGTATCAAAGTGGTGGTATACAATATAGACCCACTGTTTGGCAATTTGTATTGTGCTGCTGCTCTGAGAATGGGTTTCAGAGACGCTGTAGCCAGTTTTACTCATGTTCATTTATTGCCTAAACAGCCGAGGCAGTGAATTTCAATATTGTTACTGAATGGTTCATTCACTTCCTCATGCAGGTTACATAGCTCTAAGCTCCCCGCACAAGATACCTGTGGACAGGCGCAACAAAACCTGCGACGGGGGAACAAAATTGGTCCAATTCAGATTTTATAGAGCAGCTTTTGTTTTGTATTGTATTCCATTATCGGGGGGCTTGCTTTAGTGGCTCAGTGACCACTGATTTTCTGCCAGAGCCATCACATTCGATAGGCTCCGGCTCCCCCTTTCCTCCCAGATAACGACAGAAAGCATTTCTCAGGGCTTTTAAACACTTCTTGGAGACTTATCTATAGCCCTGATGGCCTGTCCACACTAATCCATTTCAGCTGTGCACCTCCCTTATACCTTCTTATTGATAAAGTGGTACTATTTTATTAGACTTGAAGCTGGCAGAACAGCTCTTAAGGGAAATATCTTGTTTCTTTTTTATTTGAAATGGTTTTAGAGGGTATGGAAAAGCCATTTGAATTATATGAGCTTTCATTTCATAAACTCAACATCCTCCTCTCTAGTTTCCAAATACCAGTCAAGGCAGATAGCATTTTAATAGTCCCTAATAAAACTCTTGTTTAAGTTAATGTATCATTAAATTGAAATAGAATAGTTTATACAGTGTCATTTTCTCTGTTGTGCTAAAGGAGCCCGAGCTGCAGACCAGATCCAGTGTGTTTCTCTGTGCTGGGTGGGTTTATTGACACTTAGCCAGAGAAGAGTAATTGGAGCTCTGAAGAGAAATGAGGGAGCGGGAGACAGAGAGATAGAGGGGGGAGTTAGGAAAGAGAGATGAGATAGAGGGTCTAATCTATGAGGTGTCAGCCCAATGCCAGTTGAAATCCACCACTCCTTTGATGAGGAAAGGCCTTGAGGTGCAGATCTAATAGCGGGGATTGGGAGAAGGATGGCTCCAATCTACAGGTCAATCCTGTTCAGGGTTCCCCACCACTGAAAGGACAGAAGGATTATTAGAGCTGGAGGCTCAGGAGAACCTTCTTGCCTAAATTTTTACTACTAGCCTGAAAAAAAGTGATCAAAACCTTCTGCACCTGGGTGGCTATGAATAAAATTGAGGGAAATTGTAACATTCAGGCAACATTTCACTTAAAGAACTTTGTGTCTTTGTCCCCTGGGTGGGGTCATGTCAAGTGGAGAGCTGCAGGATGGATGACGATGGAGAGAATGCCCAGGGCCGGCAGCTGGCTACCTCTTTAAGGAGCTAATGCTGTTATCTCAGGGAGTGTACCTGTCACTAATCTGATTGTGGTCCTTTCATTCTGTCCATGGCAGATTGATGTTGAATAATCAAAGGTGGTGGTGCCCAGACAAAGCACAAGGCCACAGGGATTAGTTCCCGTCTAGGAAACATTGATTTGGTTTTAATGCCCACAAATATTGATGGACTGCAGAGTGGAGGAGCACAAATACAAGACTGGGTTTCTCTCATAATCTCTCCAGTTCCCCCTCTGGAATCTGTGGTGTTGTTCAACCACAATAAAAGGATCACCAGAGCTGTGAATAAAAAAAAGTGTGTTTTCATGCTTCCATGTGGATATACATCTGCTGTGTGTCTTGCTATTCCTAATGCCTGCTGATTGCGGGTGGCCCTCCCTGGCTCCAGAGGAGTTGGTGCGCTGCCATGTTTGCACACCAACTGGCAGCAAAGTAGGCACAGAGGGGCCAAAGATCTTTGATGATCAGTGGAGCAAAAAAAGATAGAAAGCCCTCTGGAGGAATGGCTTTCATCCTTTCTCTCTGTATCTCTCCATCTCTATCAATCTCTCTCGTTATGATGATGCGTAGCAACCAGCAACACAGAATACACTGAATCATAAAGGAGAGCTCTGAACTCAATTGCACGCCGTACAAAAGAGGTTTTGTATTCATTGCGTATAAGCAAGCTGCACATCAAAAGTACTCATTCAGATCATTCATCCGCACAATCTGCCCGCGGGCCATGCCTCGTTGTGCTTGTTTACGCACTACCTGTGTGTGTGGTTGCGTCTGTGAGCATGCGTTTGTGTGTGGTGCTGTATTTCAGCACTTGTGTAGGAAAAAAACTGCCAGTCTGCCCAGGGAAACTGGTGAGACATCAAATGTGGGAGCAATGCAGGTCACTCCCCGGGAAAATCAGAGGCTTCATGGAGCTCGGCTGCCGTGTCCTTGAATCCCAGCATTTCTCTCTCGTCCTCCCTAGAGTCAGTTCAGCCCAGTTATCACACAATACATCCGGGCAAAGCCTTAGAACGACATGCCACAGAGCAAAAGGCCGTTAAACCTGCAAGGAAAATTGTTCATTACCGTGGACTTGGCTTCCTTTCTTTCCATGCAGGTCTAATGTTATTACACTGCAAGTCTGAGCCTCAGTTGCTGTCTGCCCTGTACTGCGAACTGCCAGTCTATCTCCTATGGCGTCATCTCTCAGCTCCAATGATGAGCTGATTGAGTTGCAGCTGTAATGGCAGATGCCTGTCAATCTCACTGAGTCTGACGGATGGGGATTAGCTCCTCAGTCGACATGTGAGGAATTATACAAGCCCACGATTTTATCCAGCCACTAAACAAAGGGGTCAGTATAAGTGAAAGTGACTGCTAAGAAATAAGCCAGGAACTTGCACAGAAGATTGGCACTCAATGTAACAGAGAGAAAATCCGTCCAATTGCAATTTTATATCTACAAGCAGCTGGCAGGGAGTATTTTCCATTTCATAAACTGTGGATCAGCATGTCTGTTTCTCAGGCTTCCTCAGTGGTGCATTTTGGAGTTGATGAGGTGAGGTGAACCCATGAATAACCTGGACTCAGTTTTCACTGCGATGTTATTGAATGTAAAATAAGTAACTTCAAATACTTACTAAATGAGCCAAAAAGAGAGAGATGTTGCAATCTCATATTTGGTGGTCCGGCCATGCTCTGTCAGGATGTATCTAGATCTACGTAGAAAGTGAGGACCTATCCAGTTGTGTTTTTGTCATCTGGACTAAATCTATGCGAGTGGATGCCTTTACATCTATTATACAAATATCTGTTGTGCATCAAGGTAGGGAAATCAACTCACCGCTTTGTGGTATCTTCTCTTGCTGGGTTTGCTAACTGGCTGCTAGAGGTTTTCAAATGTAAACACGGAGGAACAAGCAAGAGCATCTAGACAGATCATCTCCACGTCTGTCTCTGCATCAGAGTGCGCTCCGAGGCAGGAAGCATGGAGGAATGAAACACTGGCAGAGAATGTCATGAGCTCTGGTGAACATTGTTTTGCAGATACAAGGCATGACTCTTTTTATGTGTTGATTGGGTGGCCACATTGCACAAATTGATGGAGTCGACAGGATTTCATTTACCTGGGGTTGTTCCTTGTGGAAGTTACTGTGATTCATTAAATCGATTTATTTATGCGAACATGCTCCCAATTTACATGCTAGCAAGTTGACATTTAGTAGGTGTTTACCATGTTCACCATGTTGCTATTGTGTGTTAACATGCTTACTTTTGCAAACTAGCATTAAAAGCTATGTGCAGCTCAGGCTCCTAACTTCCAGGAACCAGCTGATAGTTGTTGAAAGATTTCATTCTGAACCTCAAATGTCAACCTCATGGTGGCCCTAGAAAAAATGTCAGAGGATTACCAAAGATGTTGGGATTTAGCCTTTGGGGACCATGATTGCTGGTACATAATCTCATAGCAATCCATCAAATATTTTAGATATTTCAGTCTGCTGAAAGTGTTGATCCACAGTACTTGGTGGTCGGGTACCTAAGATATAAATGCATTTACTCTGAATGCCCAAAATGAGCCTTGAATGCACTAGTCTTTTTGTGATAGACCAAGTCGACTTTGAGCCACAGTGTGCAGCACTGTTAAATACCAGAGCCTGTAATAGGACCTTGTGGGTCAACGTAACATTGCACTTTAACTCCACTGTTCTGTCATGTCCCTGCTGAGGATGCCCTGAAATAATGAAAGCTTTATCTAACATCAAGGAGAAGAAAAAGCTCTCCTAGTACTGATACCGAATTTGTTTGAAGATAAAGTTTCCCTGCGGACCTCCGAACTGTAGGAACAGAAACATCCTTTCATTCAAAATGCTTTATGTCTTCTCCCTCTTCTTTGGCAGGCTTGTTCATTTTGTTCCTAACAGATAAGAGGGCATTCATCTTTTGTCTTTGTAGAGTAATAAAATGATTAAGTCAATTAAAAGCCAGCCAAGTTCCTGTGTGGAAAAGCTTCTTTGGCATTGTATTACCAAGCCTGGGTTCTCTCTCTTTCACACACAAGCAGACACTTTGTTCCTGTAGCTGTATTCATTTGTCAAGGTACAAGAGGACACCGTGTCTAATGCTGACAGATAAAGTGATATGAAAACAGGTCTATATCTATAAACAGGTTTCATTTGTAGTCCATTTGTAGTCCAGGTAGTATTGACCAATCACATTTAAGTCGGTTTTGGTTGCATGCAAGTCTGTATGGAGTGCAAAAGTGGTGGAATGCATTGGCTAACCCGTCATCTGACTGATATCTAATGCCTTCAGAACCTTCAGCACCTAGAGCTACACCACTGTACATTTTTCACTTAAGTGAAAAATTGGTTGATGTTCAACAGACAACAGCGGAGAAACAAATCTGTGTGTACCAAAAAAGAATGTGTCATTTTGCAAAAGGTCATCGTCAGCCCACAACTATGTAAAGGTCTGCCATCCTGTTTGTCTGTCTGTCTGTCTGTCTGTCAGTCAGCATTGGTTCAATGACAGAGACCAGGCTGGGAGCCATCACTCCAGTTGACAACAAAAACCATCTGTCCCCCTGCTCATCATTAACCCTGCTGGCTGTGTCCCGGCTGCTGCGCTGACATAGATAGAGGAGAGAGATGGATGAGGCTCCCTGCTGAAATAACTGGCAAAAACTTGATATATCCCAGCACAGACGTGCGATTGCGTCATATCCTGGCACATTTTTGTTGTAAGCAGAAACAGAATGATTCTTGACATTTGTTTTTTTTTTTTCAAAGTGCTTCACTGTTACTGCCTGTAGAGAATATCTTCAGGCAAGAGCTGATATGGATATTTCTGTCAGGGAGGATGAGGATTTCTCTCTCCAGCATGTGCTGCGATGCCAGCTGTACACAATGAAGTCATTCTAATAGGTTTTTAGCACCATATGCTGTGATTACACGTTTGCACAATTGCACATTGCACAATTACGCAGCTATTATCTTTCATTACCCATAATCTATTGTAAGTCTAAATCTGATCTAAATCCTCATGCAAGTTATTCATATGTACAAAGTAATCTAGCAGCTAAACATTGTTTTGCATCTTAATATGACTCATGCAAAATGATGCTGTTTGTGTATGTCATCCAAAATTGAAATTGCAAATTGGACCAACAAGATACAGGTAAAAGAGGAAAATGACTAGGAGGTTTGATAACCAAGACCCAGCCATGTGATGTCATTTTTAAAATGACAGGCTACTAACATTACACATTAGAGAAAAAACACAAGAAACAAAGATTCAGACATGAAATATTTTCGAACAGCTTGTGATTTCATGAAATCTTTGAGGTTATGTCTGCTAAGGTGCATAGAGCAAGAGCATGTTTGTTGTGTTTCTTATGGGAACAGAGGAATCTGATAGCTGACACAAGTACTGTGTGAGATGATATGATGATATGAATTATTTAGGCGTGTATTGATATGTATTTTACTCAGCCGACAAAGCAGAACACATTGGACAGTTTAGAGATGCAGGTACACCTCTTTTATCTTGCTGGAAAATGCTGAGGTATAAATATTTATGACTTTCTTTTATCTGAAGCATAATGTGATATTAATGATGAAAACGTTCCAACTGAAATACACCTTCATCCATCATAAGAGGATAAAGTGCATGAGGCTAATAAAAAGCTTTTAATTTGCCATTTCAACTTTCTGAATCTCCTACACACTGATTATTTCCATTACGAATTCAACCCCAGCACATACAGTATGGGGTCTTTAGCAAATGAGGTGCGCTTGGTGCTTTTTTTTGTAAATGGTGCTGTCTTTGAAGCTTACTGATTGTAACATTAGTAATTATATAGCAAACATAGCTCAAAGCTAGATTTAGTGCAACCGTATCAAATGTAACAGGGCGAAGAGAATGCAAATTTTTTTCAAAATGACAATGTTCAGTAGCTGGTTTTCAGCAGGTATGTTGTTTACCATGTTCATGTGTAGCGGATTAGAAAGCTACTAATTAGTATTTAACACTACAGCAAAGGCTGATGGGATTGTCATTAGTTTAGATAATGTGTTACAGTTTGGTAACAAGCCTCCTCATAGTGAACAGGCTTCAGCTTCTAAGGAGCATGAATGTCAGTATAAAATGTCATGGCAATCCATCCCATGGTTGTAGCAATATTATTATGACCAAAGTGGTGGATGTCCCATCATTACAATCCTTTTAGCCACACTGCCAGCATGGCTAAAAAGTACTTAAAAGATAATAACTGCTATTAAATTTGCCCAGTAAAAGAATAAAAATTGTGCAAATAAACAGAAATGCTCTTGTTATAATGACAGTTCACCCCTGAATCAAACACGTACATATTTTTTCCTCTTACCTGAACTGTACATGCTTTAGATTTTTTCAAATGTATATTTTTAATGCTTTGAGTACCACAAGTAAACTGACATTTAGCTCCGTTATATTGGAGATTAAGCAGACATCTCTCTGTCCAATATCACCAACACTTAGCAATTTACACCAAAAAACTACAGTTAATAGGAAATAGGGTGAACTGTCCCTTTTTAGAAATAAAATGACAATAACAAAGTAAAGACAAAATGCAGATGTATTTGTTTTAGCACCAAAGAACAGATGCTGTGTTTGCCTTGGTTTTTAGAAACAATGACGGGTAATTCACAGTCATTCATTATCAGATAACATCAGATGAAACAGCAATTTGTTTAAACCACTTCCATGGTTTTGACAATAAAAAGGAGTGCGCTGCAACGCCATCTGAGGCAGATGTAAGAGAAATTGTCCTTGAAAAGAACAGTGTGTCTTCCATGTAATAGAATGGTTTCAAACAAATGGTGAGTGTGCTCCATAGGAGATATGATCTGCCATTGAGAACATATTTCTCTCAAAACCCCCGGCTAAAGCTGTACAATAAATGTCATGACAGCACAGCAGCTGTGATTAATGGATCCAACATGTTGTCACAGCCACAGATATATGTTCAAGCTGTGCCATAGAGCCCCATATGAACTGACCCTGCTCCTCATGATACAGGAAAACCTCTGCCAATGTCTTGAAGGTTGTAAGTGTCAACTGAATGAATGGGTCATGATGGATGTGGTAAGGATTTTAAATCTTTCTGCAGCCAGCAAGAAATGGATCCTGATGTTTCAGGCCAAGGAAATATTACATGTGCTGACCTACTGACACAGTTCATCATCACTTTCAGGGAGGTTTTTCATGATGCTGTAATGCTACTCTGATAAGATTTATTTAACCTCAGCTACTCAATGAAAGTTAGTAGAAAGACAGTGGTAGAGTTTGAAGACATCCAGAGTAGAGAATCATGTCTGTTTCTTACACATTTCTTTCAAGATCTCCAACCTAAACAACAGGTTGTCTGTCAGTACCACCAATAACGACCCTTATAGTGTTTTCGGTACACAGTACAGAGCGGATTGGTTTAAAAATAGCACACATCATTGTACATACATGTACGGTTTGTGGTTGTAAGTACGGCTGCAGTTTCATTGAATTTAGGCTACAGAACCACATGGGACACGAACCCTGTTCTCCTGGGTTTAGGTCTGATGTCTGTTTCTGCCTTGATTCTCTCTTGATATCTGTCTCTATGGGTGTTTTTCCGATCTCTTGCCCACACAAATTTCGAAACGGAATACTTTACTCTGACTGATGAGTTATTGATGTGGCATGCTGAATTTGATCTTTTATTTGAGCCAGTGTAGAAATAAGCAGTAAAAGGATCATCCGGCGCTGCCTGTCATGAGGAGAGCTCTTGATTGGCCATCAGTGCCGTGAACAACCAGTGAAGCATTCTCATCATGTTTGCCTCTTGAACATATTGGCAGTACTTGGCAGAAGGGCATGAGAAATTGACTTGGCAGTAAGTGGAGTGAGGTGAAGTGTGTTTGTGTATGTGTGTGAGACAAAGAGACAGAATCTAAGACAGGCATGGAGTTATGCGTAAATTAGACTAAAATGTAAAAGTCACAAGAGGCTGAAGAATTTGTTATTGTAGTAAACATGAAAGCATTGTTTGCGAACGAAAGCCAGCATCTAATGTTGGTTAGACAACACGTTCCTCAGAGGATGTAGCAACACATTCTAATTGGCTCAATATAAATAGGAATGCAAACTGTCAGTTTTAATTAATGCATTGATAATTACCATCTCACTCAGAAAGAGGTGTCTGGGCTTTGGCAGTACAGCAACAAACAAAGTAAGCTAGTGTAAAATTCCATGCATCTGTTTATCATATTTAAACCATTGTCTTTAATTACATGTTGTTTATTGCCTGCGCTCCAACGACATGGAAAGAGAAAAAAGGAAAAGGAAAAAAAAGCTTGCTTTTTCATGCTCACACTATGAACAGAACACTCACACCATGGTTGCTAATAAATGAATGTGGCCTAATATGGGAACAGAAAACAGTGTGTATACTTGTCTTTTACAATTTGCTATTTTGGATTCTGTCTAGTTCCTATCATAGGCTCAGGCTTACTTTGTTTTTTACCCAGTCTTAAAGGTGTACTCAAGAGATTTAGTATTGCGCTTCCATCCAGCTGGGAGACTGGCGAGAGACGGATAAAAAAGAAGAAGAAAAAAGGTAAAAAATCGAAGCAGCTTAGGCTGTGATATGCTGACTTCTTTTATTCAGTCTGAGATTGTGTTAGCTGTGTTACATTTGTGTGGGAGGTAATTTTCCACTAACCAGCTGGTAGCAACTGACATGTCCCGTCCTGTTATTTGACACCTGCTAGGTGTAATTAACTTAACTGAGCGTGAAAGTTCATCCTCGACCTTGGGAACAGTAATTTGAGACAGAATTTTTAACTCAAGTTGCAACTGAAATCCTTTTCAAGTGGAAAGATCTGGAAAAAATCCTTTTAATTCAGTACAATTTTGTTAGTTGTTTTTTGAGCAGCACTCCACCGGTTTTACATAATAAGTTCAGTTTCTCTGTTATATGGAGGAGGAGATGTGGGACCAAGTCATTTTTGGAATTTAAAAGTAAGTCACTAGTATTTACCCTCAAGTCCAGATTCAAGTCACAACTGACATGTCCAGAGTCGAGAGTGTTTGAATTTCAAATTTCCAGTCCTAACCAAGTTTTAAAGCACTCTTCATTTAATGTAATGCCATTTTAACAACAAAAAAAGAGTGCTGACATTGCACTTCCAATGCATACAGCTTGCAGGGATGTGTTGTATTGTAATGTATGTTCAAGTCAAAAGGCTCAAGTCCAAGTTAAGTCACAAGTCATTATTGTTAAAGATCCCAGTGAGCTGTCTTTTGTTTTCGTGTCCAGTCTAAAGTTATCAAAATTGTTCTAGTCTCATTTGAGTCCAAGTCGAGTGACCTGAGCTCACACCTCGGGGGATTATTACTCAACCTGTGAAAACATTTGAACAGCGTGTTCTGTGGCTCTGGAGCAACTATTCCACATTGTAAACGCTGCTGCTGATGTTATCAGGGTTGGGATAGAGTTACAAACTGAGCTTGTGGGATTTGAAAGGGATGGACATTTCTGAGGCAAGGGTGTCTACAGCAAGACGATATCAAATTGCATTATGGGAAATGTAGGATCCAGTGTTTTGAGACCTTGATTTGTTCAACAGGCTAAAAGTCAGATTGCAGCACAGGTTCATAATCGTATAAGTTTCCTAGAGTATTGGAAGCACAGGAATACATCTCTGTAGTAACTCCTAAATGTTTGAAATATGCAAATTTAGAAGATGTTATTTTTTTAAGTTGACTTCCAGCAGCCTTCTCTTGCACTTTTTCTTGAACATTTTTCAGCCTCTGGGAGAGAAAACCTGCCTTTAAAGCTCTGATTGGCTCTGCTGTTTACCCAGTCAGGCATCTGAGATACGGGCAGTGGTTCTGAGGTTTGGCACCAGGATAGTTCCCAGTAGGAGTAAATCTTAGAAAGCGTGCATTTTACTCTATGCATAATGCAGCTTGATAGCACCTTTCCATTAGACCTCTCGGCCTGGTAAAGTTTTTTGTTAACAGGTTGAAGTTTAAGCCCATGCTGATGTAGCCCAGATGACACCATCTGAGTTTTTTTCTCAGAAATCAGAGAGCTTCCTCCAGAGCCAGAATAAACAGGTTGAACAGTACTCTTTATGAATAAACTGATTTCCATGTAAGTCATAAAAGTATTATTTCATCCAAAGGAACTGAGCCGAGCCATCTAATAAGCATTATAGCAATCTAGCGTTGTTTGACCTCTTTATGAGTTAAGCCGTTTAATGAGAGTCTTGTGAGTAAGCAGAGATCACAAATTAACCCCACTTGTCACTGTGAGCGGTCTGCAGCGGATGTCAGAACCAAAGAGGCAACACCTTTAGCTCTTTGCAAGTTTCTCTGTTTGGCCCAGTTGGCCAGGACTTCAGCCTCGAGCTGATCTGTGTAATGACCTCGTTGAGAAAGTGGAGCAGAAATCAATATGACTGCCCCAGGTGTTTATGATGTGTGGATGCACTCTCTGGCCTCTGATTTAGGGAGGCAACTACAGAATGAAAAATAAAAAAAACTTGTGTTGTTCACTTTACAATTGTATCTTCCCCAGTCTCAGAGGACTTAAATCTTTATTCAGACTGAACTCTGTAACAGTTTGCTTCCACAGTGCCTCAGATTTTTCACAGAACATCTAAGTGAGAGTGGTGGAGTTGAGTGGAGGATCTCAGCCAGACTAAAACCAGGAAAACTACAAGTTTGCTCGCTGTTCTTCACAAACACAAACAGGGTGAAGGGGTCAGCAGACTGTGGGTGGGAGACATTTGGAGACAGTATAGTAACAGTGTTTTATTCAACAGACTGGTCATCTGTCTTTAGCTCCCTGTCATGGAAGGTTGACTGGCCGTCCTTCAGTAACCATTGCGCCATAGCTGTTCCAGTACAGTTTTAGTTTGAACTCAGCTAAAGCTGAGCAACAGATGGATTGTAGTGATGATGCAGCTGTTCTTTTAAATACAGTTGAAAAGGCAACTTTATTTGTGTAGCACATTTTATACTCAATTGCAATTTAAAGTGCCTTACAGAGAAATTAAGGATGAAACGATACAGAAGAGAGTTAAAAAGGAAAGATAATTCATGTTAAAATCAATGTGTTTTTATAATTGTGTGCTGGACCTACAACAGGACCTTTCCTTTCCAACATTGTGAATATTTTACATTAATATTTCCACGTTTTCTTATTCACTCCTGTAAACCTTTCACAAAATTATAATTCATTTGATTGCAATAGAAACTCCCACAGAGCCCATAATGTTGCAGACTAATTCAGTTCAAATCGACCAACTCCATAAAGTCTCACCAGATGGTGATGGTAATTCAAGTCTCGACAAACTTAGAGAGACGGTTGTTTGTGTTTGTGCATATTGATGTTGTCCAAAATCATGGAAATAGAGCAATATTCATTTTGTTTTATGGTGAATGTTCTCTTCAAACTGCCCCGCAAGGTAGCTACCAAGAGGGAAGAGTGATTAGGAGGCAGGAGGTGGAACACCACCATATTACATCCTGGAGTGTTGGGGCTGTGTGCGTGTGTCTGTGTGTCTGTGTGTGTACATGTGTGTGTTATTCTGGTCAATGAGGCTGGCAGAGATTTCATTCTCCATCAGCTACATCTTAAAGTTCATGTCTAACTCGGCTGGTTCTGTGATCACTCAAGTAGAAATTAAAGTGCATTCAATTCAGTGCAGTGCAGTGGTTTCAGTTTGATGCTATATACATACAGCATCTAGTCATTATACATTCCAGTTTGTTTTTTTTAATCTGTGGCAACATACTGAATGTGGTGGTGATTGCTACTAAATACAGACAAACTTGGAATGACACATTGTATTGTGTTGTTGTTGCAGGTAACCTGGGGTTGCTGCTTGACACTAGGACTGTTGAGGAATATTTCAGCAGCTTTCTGTCCAAACAAAGAAGAGTTAAATCACAATCCTTAGCCATACAGTCAAGATGGTGGCCAGGATAAAAACTGAGATTATTCATGTTGGATTCTCCCTAGCTCTATTGGATCATCACAGAATGAATCTGTAGATACTCCAGTTCAAGATAAGACTAAGCTTTTCTATATATGTCATTTTCTGAGCCAAGACAAAGGTCTAGGTAAGGCATGTGTTAAGCCTATAGGCGTATGCTGGATATGCCTTTTGCTATGTAATTTTGCTCAAAATTTGCAAGTGCTGGTAGAGAGCAAAACACTAAGGCCCCTGAGTCCTTGTTGCAGCTGACCTGAGTTCAAAACCAGCCTGAGGTCTCTTTGCTGCCTGTCTCCCCTCCTGCCCCCCTCCCATTCTCTCTGTCACTGTCCAATAAAGCATGACAAATGGCAAAAATAATCTTCTAAAAAATGTTTTTCCTAGACATTCAGTGTATGTTAATTCTTGTTGGCAAGCACATTGCCCTGTCATATTGACCAAAAGTTGCCCAGAGTAACACCATTAGTGATGAGTTAACCGCCGAAGGCATTTTAGCAGCTGACTGACATTATTACATCTTTAAAACGTCCCCTGCTGTAACGTTTGAATGGATGAATACAAACCACCATTGTTTTAGCTTGGTGTGCAAATCTGAACAGGGACAATTCCTGCAACACCACCAATAGATAATGTCAATGCCACATTTACATGAGCACCACGTACATTCTCAGAAACAAGACTCCAAAGTGAAGATGTTGTTGATCACACCGGCTGGGTAGCGGGGCTGAGGAGGCATCACTCTCTCACTCTCAATCTGTTTTACAACAGTGAGTTTTGACTTTGACATTAGTTTTACTATTTTGTGAATAATATACATATAAGTACAAGTGAAAAAAATATTTTACATATCACTATCGGGGAAAAATATTATTGATGCAATATTAATTCCATCCGTTTCACCCAGACGTACTGGAAACAGGAAACACTTCACATCTTTACACCAGAGGATTTTCTGGGGAAATATCTACCAGACAGCAGATGGTTCAAACAGCATATGTAAAGCTTTGATATCAGCACAGACAAGCATAACAAAACTCAATTTAAATAATGTTCTAGTTTCTTAGTTTAATTATAAGTTCAATTTGTGGTAATGTACTGTAACTTTTGGGATTTTCCATACATCCATTTTATGCTCGTATTAGTTAATAAATATGAAAAACAGCTTCACAAAACAGAAAAAAGCACATGCATTTTGTTTCTTTGTACAACTTTTGATTTGTGTGAAAGCGTTTCATTGTTACAGAGACAAACTCCACCACTGTGTCCCCATGGTAATGTAACGAGTGATGCAAATAATGCCTGTCCTCTGTCTGAACTTTCCCCTGTGCACACTGGAGAATGTCAATCACTCACATAGTCTACAAAATATGACACACTGCAAGTGAAACATATATAAACACAGCCGTTTCCCTCAGAAAGAAAAATCTTATACTGAGCCTCAGTTGCATAATAAAGGCAAACAGACTGCAGGCTACATATTTACATAAACAGGGGTCATAAAACCATCCCTCCTGAGTCATTTGTGCTCAGGGCAAAGTGCTCTCAAGGAAACAGATTTATCTGGCTTCATTATGTTTGCATGGTGAGGCTGGTGCAGCCATCATTTCTATTAGACACTTTTCTGGCCCATTAAACCTCATTATATATTGATCCTGTTCCTCTGGATGATAATGTACCATTTATTTCCATCGGTTCCACTTCCACCTCTTTATACTTTCATTGTTCATAAAGTGTCACTGAGTGCCAGCAGAGACACACTGTTGTTTAGAGTTTTTTTAAGATTACATGACAGGTATAGCTCATACCTTTCATCGCTGATCATGTTTGATGTACAAGTAAACATCTGTAGAGAGTTTATGACCCATGTCAATGCATGCTTTGTTGGCTGTAACTTATGTAGCTGTTATCTCCAAACATACTATAAAATTGAGCTAAGACACTGATAAAAATGCTCACAAGAGCTGAGAGAAGGCTGTTTTCTTAGTTTTCTGAAGAGGTTACCGAGTGTTTGTCTGGGAACATGCTCCTGCAGAGAGGTATATTTACAGCAGGTACATGCTCTGTTCTTCAAGCCATTTGATACGATGGAATGCCTAAAACTCAACTCTTGAACACAGCAAATACCACTGAAGAAGAGGCAAAAATATCTAATGTTACTAAATGTAGTTGCATAATACAGATAGGGCAGAGTTTGGCACACATGGCATTACTAATCTGTAAATATTTTTTAGTTTTGGAATAGAGTTTGCAGAATGAATTTCTGGTTGACATATGTGTTGCATTTGAATCTACCCATAATAATGTTTGCTGCTCTAATTGCAAATTAAGAACCCAAACAATGCCCAGTAAACACGGTGTTTAGTACCCTGAATTGGATATTAGGCCAGCAGAAGAACATTTGCTCAATTATATTAGATTCCTTTAGGGAATGACATTGTGGCAGGAGTAGCAGTAGCACAGAACAACACCCAATGACAAGATTAGATGGCAATATTTCCCCAGGACTTTTTCTCTGTGGATTTGATGGCCGAGTCAGAGAGAGAGACAGAGAGAGAGAGAGAGAATGTGAGAAAATGACACTTAACATTTAAGGTATTTTAATAGCTTGAAAGATGCAGTTTTTTTGCAAAAACATTAAGGTCTATGCTCCTGGCTCCTTGGCTCAGTACTTTAGCACACATCTACATAACTGACTCTAGATGACATTGCTATACAGGAACATACTGTATATTGCACACATCTATTAAAGACATCTGCTGCACATTTGCAGTCACCTTAATTGCACAATGTAATGTCTGTCTAAACACCCGAGCTGTCCATACAGTGATGTTGCTCATCTTTACCTACTGTGGATGAAGTGGCTTAACATATTGTCACATTCTGCTCATATGTGCTCCCATCTGGAGGTTGGAAATGAAGCTGTTGATGTGCGTATTTACGTTTACATTAAACATCCATCCACCTGTAAAAATTCTCGCTACAGGGCGTGAACGGTTGTATTTATTGGAGCAACTTTATTTATTGTGTTATGTATCTGCATCCCACTCTGCTTCTTGCCATCACTATCTATATCCGAGCCTTTGATTTATTTGATGTTCTTTTTCTGCACTTCTGCTACTGCAACCATGCAATTTCCCTGCGGGGATCATTAAAGTTTCATCTCATCTCTTCTTACATAAACCTGTTTTACTCCCCCCACCTTTCTTTAAATCGCCCACTGGTTGTCCCTCACAAAGCACTGCATCTTCAGTGTCCTGTAGGAACCTCACAGAGATATTTTTAACTTTTTAGGAAATCAGAATGATTGAGTTGACACCCTTTTTGAAAGAAAAATAACATTGTAACTCCAAGTAAAAAGGGCAGCTGACTATCACTGTCAATACAATGTGAAACTGTATGTTGAAGAGTGATGCTGCAGCAGTATTAGAACAGTATAGATGTTTTCCATCACACTCAAAATGAAGTATTAAGTGATCAATATGTGTATAATTACTCCTCTAATTCTTTTTTATGAATTATCTGGAAAATCCTTCAGCCAAAATAGTCTTACAACTCTCAGTTATAACAGTGAATCATAGAAATTCTGACTTTATTAAGGACACAAAAATGTTCCATAGTGCACCAAATAAAAATAATATACAAACATACAATTAAACAGTAAATATATATGGTGGAAATGATCCAACTGCACCCACATACAAACTGGCTGCACTACCAAAAGACTTGAAGACCATTTTTAGCTTTGTGTGGCTGCAGTCTGCTCCAGTTGTACCAGCTGAGTAGTTTCTTCTTTGCTGTCAACTCCCTTCACCCTCAACCTTTGTTGTGCGCCCGCTGCATGATCAGCTGAGTACAAAACAGTATGCAGTGATTTTTGTGTGCATGGCAGGGACATGAACACAGTGACAACCCCTCAGTGGCCGTTCTCGCTGTCACAGGGGTGAGGTCTCTGTCTGGGGCCACCTGGCTTCCCTCGGGGGACGTAATTTATGATGCTAATGAAATGTGAGCATGCATAGGCCGTCGGAAAGCAAGTGATGAATCTCCTGCACTGAGCTCGTCATCCATCACAGAGGTTCCCCCCCGCCTGTAGAAGCCTACAGGAAGCCCGAGCCTGTTCTTCTCTGATTAATGTTTAGACTGATGCACCTCCAAGATTATCTCTTTTGATCGTGTCATCTCTTTGTTATTGCTGCTGCAGGCTTTCTCCGATTAGATCATGGTCTCTATTTTCATTCAAAGTCATTGTGAGAAATATTTGACTTTGCCTAAAGAGGAATTAAATCATCAAGCAGAATAACACATATACTGCTGCGCTGTAAGACTGCTCTGCACACCAGATTTTTCTGCAGCTTTTCCTTTACTTAACCTTGCTTGTTTTCCATTAGAGAAAAGTTTAGTTACATGCCAATTGTGGCAGATAAGTTGTATTGTTTAAATGCAGATTGGATCCATTTATTTCACTCAAAGAAAGAACATTTGAACAGACAGTGGGGATTTTTGTAATTACATTTATCTGAGAATGTCTGTTGCTTTGTACACTGGAAAGTAATTTCGGTCGGCAGAGATTTGCAACCACAGCTACAGCTGCTGAATTTAAACAGTCTTTTAGGCGTGTTTATTAAAGCCCAGCAGTGTTTATCTGTGTAAAAGAAGTTTTACCCTCCAAGAACGGCTGCCTTAATAAAGGTGCTTCAAATATATGCAAATATATACCCCTCCCTCTCGCTCTGTCCTTGTCTATTTTTCCACCGATAAATTTCATTTTTCATGCAAGAACGGATATAAGCAGAGATTCCTCATCACTCAGTGGTGCACCAGGGCTCTAACACAACATGATTTTCATAAAACTTTAGTCTGATTATGTTTTTGATGAAGAAACCTTTATTTGTTTGAGAGTAAAAAGTGAAAAAATACCCATAACAGTTTCCCAGAGACTCTAGGGACAGCAATGCAAAGGTTGGGATAGGTTTTGAACTGATGTAGTTTTGAATGTGTTTTAGTCACATGTTCAACAAGCACAACCTCAGAAACTAGAAGATATTACCTTTCAGATGTAGCCACAAGCATTTGGTCTTTCTGTTTTGGCTCAGAATCTCTTTTGGTTTTATCCAAACCCATCACAGTAAATATAAACCCTGATGCATTATATTTAGTGCTAATTAACAAATGTTAACATGCTAAAATACTAAACTACAATCGTAGAATTGTTTTCAAATGTGTGTGGAGAGTTGTGTACCTAAATGGTAAATGGCCTGCACTTATATATTGCTTTTCTAGTGACAGCGACCACTCATTGTGCTTTAGCTCAACAGATCATCATTCACCCATTCACACACATTCATACCTACTTGGGGCCACCTGCCACCAATCGATGCACTACATTATCAGCAATTTGGTAGTTACAAATAAGATATCAGTATCTTTCCAAAGGATAAATGCAGACTGCCATAGTCAGCGCTCGAACCACCGACCTTCTGATCAGTGGGCGACCACACAGTTACTTAATGTAACGTAACTATCTCAATCCATGTGTGCGTAATACGATTTGTAAGTGAGTTAAAACTGTAAATATGCCATAGATTTGTATATGTGTGGACACATCTCTATATACTGTGAATGTATAGACACATCTATGCGTGCATCGATCTGCAAATGTACAGAAAATACTGAAATATTTAGAATAGTGGTGAGATATTATTTTGCACCTCGAGCTGAAAATACAAGAAAAAATAATCACCAACAGCACAGGCAGGATTCTCAATTAGTTTTCTTTTTGATTTCTGCTTCCACATCAGTAGTTATATCATCATTGTCACTGAGCTTGTTGCTGATACTAGCAAACCCCCAAAGTACTGAATTTACAATCATGTAATAGACTGGAGAAAAAAAAGCAAATGCTCACTTTGAGATTCAGGAGTCAATGAAATGTAGTTTTAAATCAGTATTTCACTGTGATATTTAATCATCATGACCATAGACTGTAAAAATACGGTCATGACTAAATGAAATAAAATAAAAAAATCATAATGCAAGATGATACCTGAGGATGTTTAACACCCATATAGAACTGGAGAGATGTTGAAAACAAGTGTCCTCTTATTATTCGGAGGTGCAGTATTTAACTTTAACAGACAAAAACAAGGACAGACTCACAGATAACTTGTGTTATGTGCGCTAATGTATTCATGAAGGACTCGAGGGCTCAGAGTAAAAAGATTTAGAAAACGGCATTGAAATTGCTGTAGTTAATAAATCAGTTGATTAATTATTTTAGCCCTCATTTGTACTAAAGCATGATATAAGTATTTATTATGCTTTATATATATATATATATATATAATATATATATATATTAACAGACACTTAGAACAGAACAGATAGAATCTCTGACACAAGCAGGAAGTGAAGCAGAGCCACCTTTAACTCTGTCAACCTCTGCATGTAAGATGTGTGAGGATCAGTGCTTACATGATTAGATTGAAGTGGTGTACTGGTAAGACCAGTGTTAGAACATCCTTCTCCTCACATCAGTGGTTACGGATATCTGAGCAGCTCTGTTCTAGTTCCCCCAACACACAGTGGTCTCTGTAGTGAGTCTGCATGAAACAACCCTGCCAAGATGCCCTCCTCCACCCCCACATTTGCACCCACCCCTCCCCGCCGCTGTCATCTCCAATAGCTTTCCACCTTGCCGTGATGAAGTGTCGGGCTGTGCCCCCGTTGCCCTCCCCTCATGCATGCAGACTGGTGAGCCAGCAGAGTAGAGAAAACAGGCACAGCTGGTGTGAGACATGAGGCAACACTTCGTGCACCCACTATGGGTGATGTGTTACTGGGCTTCACAGCATAAAAAGTAAACCACTTCTAAATTAATTAGCTGCAGTCAGAATGGTAATTAGTTTGAAAGTGCCAGGGATTTACTTTGTGTGAGATAAACGAGGAGAAAAAGGAAGCGAGAGGAAAATGTAAATCAGTGAAGGAACAGAGAGCGCTAAAAGAAGAGGAGGAGTAGTTGACAAGTACCTCCGCTAATTCCTCACTTCTCTCTCTGACGCTGCCATACATCCTCCTGCATGTCTTGTTGCAATTCTGGCCCACTTATCACAGCTTTCTTATTCCTCAAACCCCAGATTTCTTTGTGCTTGCTTATCTATGCTAATATTGTTTCTGAAGATGTAACGACCTTGAGGCTGACACTAATTAAAGAGAGTGAGAAGAAAATAAAACACCCTTTCTCTTGTAAACAAATTTTAATGAATTCCTGCGGAAATGAGACGTGAAGGGGATAAATCCCTCATCATTAAGTACTCGAGGTTTTTCCTGTTCTTTGATTATCTTGTTTGTCGATAATGTAAGCATGCGTAGTGTAAATGAACACCTCTGATGTAGTGAGGGAAAAATAATTGAATGTGAGGTTTTTTGGAGTCATGATGCTGTAGTTGGAAGAAAAGATCAGTGCAGGAATCAGTGCTTTCCTTTTTTGGTTGTTTGTTTGTTTAAACTGTGAGCTCTTCAGGTTTTGTGCTGCTGAATAACGTGCCAGTTGTTAGGGTTGTGCTTGACATAAGGGCTGCATATGTAAACTAACAAGCTATGTTGACCGGGTGATACTTTTTAGAAGTGTTATTTTCCCTCTGCTGTACGAGCTTTGCATTTTTTCAGACAAGGCTGTTTTCTCCCCCACCTCTCTCACCCCGCTGGAGGGGCTCATGCTGTCTGTCATGCAGCCCGCTATTCACAAATGTCTGCTGTGTGGGTGCTTACATAGAGATTTTACTCACAATGACTTGTGGCATAACTCCATTTTACAGCAGTCGACTCCAGTCTGTCACCTTGTACACAAGGAAATTGTAAATGTGAAAAGTGTGTTCCTTGCTGACACATTCATAACCACTCCACAGTTAAATAGCTGTTGCAAAACACATGATTTAACGGTTACTTTACAGCTTACACAACCATTTTTATTCTTATTCCCGCCATCCGCCATGCCTGTAATTCTTCCAGCAGCCGAAGCTGTACAGTAATCATTGTAGTAATTGGAAATGTGCACCTCTAAGGACTTTTTAAATGAAAAGAGAAGTGCTTACTAACATTTTTTTTATGCCAATGTGTGTGGATATGTGTGTATGTATATTCATCAAGACATGCTTGACTTTTTTTGCACATACAGTTGGAGTGTAAACACATAAACTAATGTTATTATTGGGATATGCAGACAGACATCTCTCCTTTCAGTAGAAGAATGTGAAACACAAACTTTGCATAGATCAGTGAAGACGTTGTCATGAATTTTTGGGAACAAACTATGACATAAGAATAGATAAGATGAGATAAATTATCATCATTAGCTGCATGTGTGAGTTTTAACCAAACATCATAAATCATATCTTAACTGTCCATCCTCATTGAGTAATAACTCAAGTCCTGTTGACCTGCCTTGACCTCAGTCAACTTGGCTGTTGTTGGCCAGTCAGGGTTCAATATTCAGATTATTATTTCAGAAACTACGTTTATTCTCCAAACCTCATGAAGCACATTATGTCAATCTGCAGTTGCAATCATAACAATTATGAACATGACCACAGCAGACAACTAACATGCCAAAATATGCTTCGCAGCTCGTTTGCACTAACTGTTTTCCGTCATGCTCTATGGTCTGTGGTGCAGAGATTTGGGGTTGGGTTGGGTAGAGGGGTCAAGCGGACTATGTAATGGAAACAGATCTATGTTGAGGCTCACCCTACAAGGCTTTGGGGTTGTAATGCCACATTGCAGAGCACCTGCGTCCAGAAATCCACTCAAAGCTAAGCCGCTAGCCCTCATGTGGTCAGCGTGATTACACTAATACGATTAGGCCTTGCTTTTCTATCCAGTCTGGATTAGAATATTGGATAGCTGAGTAGAGAGAAACATATTTTAGACCTTAGTGATTTAAGAGATTACCAGCTGCAGTCTGACTGGACACCACACACGCACAGTGACATCCATGAATGCAGAGTGCAGTCCAGTGTAATGTGCTTACTGTGAAACCTGATGGATGACAGAGGATCATTGCAAGTTCCACAGGATGTGACATGTAGATATTTGGAAAAAAAAAAGATATTACATTATTTCTGCTGCAACTTGGGATTTTCTCCCTTTTCTTCTTGTCTACTGATTATTTTCCTGACTAAACTATTGATGATTTGTTCTATTCAAATTGTGAAAAATGCGATTGATTATCAAAATATAGCAGATAAACTACTTTAATTTCTAATTTCAATTCACTGACAAGTTGTTTCAGTTATGGAAACTGGATCACCATTGTATTGTAAACAAATAAATACATCCTAGTTTAAGGTTGACTATAGAGAAAAGAGGAACCCTGCTGTGCTCCAGAGGCAGAGGCTCAGTTTGTATGCTGACAGAGGCCTAACCTACTGCCTGTCCCTGTCCCTGCCTGGGTTGTTTGGCAGTGCTGTGTACTCCCCTCTCATCCCTGCTGCCTTGAACCAGCTGAGTACAAACCTGCTGATTATAGACTTGGGTTGTGGTTAAGAGGAAGTGACAGTGTGATGAGTTCTAGACAACACGGAGCATTCTGGGGTAATGCCTATATTTGTAGCCCAGCGGGCCGAGCCATAACACTTACCATTTAATAAGCAACAGCCTGCAGGGAGCCTTGGGCTTATTCATCCTCCAGTAGCTTTCTGCTTAACACACGGCCGTCTGCTGGGAGCCGAGGACACAATAACAGCACTGGACTGGCCTGGATGGAGCATCAGTGCTGTAGCTGTGTCTGTGTGTTCAGTCATATGTGTCACATGTTCAGATTTCACACCCAAGACTGACTCATGTTTACCTGAGTGATAAATGCATCAGTGGTTGCATTTACACATGCTGACCTTACTGTTGGCAGACTCCAGTTAGGGTCACATACAGTGGGTTAAGCTCTTTAACCTCTGATCTTCTGCTTGCATGAATAAACCGAAAGTGTGATGTGATGTCTCCTTCTGTTTCCTGCACAAGGGCAGAATGTCCCATCTGCAAAAAGGAATGAAGTGGTTGAAGTGGCTGCTAAGAAATAGAATAAAGACATAATGATCCAGACTGTAAGTGCCTTTTACAAGTACCTCCCCTCTGAGATCTGGACTGTGCCAGTCCAGGACATTAACCTGGTGGTTTTTAAAGAGAAACTTTGCAGATTTTCAACCAGTTTTGCATCATCACAATGTAGGCAGTACATGCAAACAAACAATGCCCAACCTCCCTCCATGCTGCCAGCACCCAGAGCTAGCTAGGCAAATGAGCGGGGAGCTTGGGGCGCTTGCAACATGGAGGGAGGCCAAACACTGTTCATCTGCATATACTACCCACACTGTATTCATACAAAGCCAGTTGAAAATCCATAAAGTTTTCCTTTAAGCCATTCCTGTATAGCTTTGGCTTTGTGCTAAGGCTCATTGTCTTGCTGGAAAATGAATCCTCTCGCAAAGTGACAGGTTTTTTTGCAGACTCCATCAGGTTTTCTCCAGGATTTTCTTGTATTTAACTGCATTCATTATAGTCTTTCACGTCATGCTGCAGGGAAGCATCCCACCAGCCTGATGCTGCCACCACCATGCTTCAGTGAGGATGCTATGCTTATGTTGATGTGCAGTCTGATAGACTAAAAGGTCAATTGGTCTGATCAGACATTAGAACGATTTCCAGAGTCTCCCATGTGCCTTCTGGCAAATTGTAGCCCAGATGTCAAGTGAGTTTTATATGAGTGACATTCTGAATGCATCTCAATAACCCGCTGTAAATAGATTTCAATCTGGCTTGAATGCTTATTTCTATCAGCTTTTTTGAGCTCAGGGAGCATAAAATGACTAAGTGCATTTCAGAATGTAACAAAAGTCTGATTTTGCTGATAATCCCAAATGTCAAAAGAATCAGATTTGTCGGTAACAAAGTAATCTATAACCTGATATCTGCAGTGAATGCAAAATCTGTAGGCAACAGGAAAATATTTTGGTATTGGAAGCATTCTGGTTCTTCTTTGTAGTCTGAGTAGTATTGACCAATCACATTTGAGTAGTATTTGGTTGAATACAAGTAAGCAAAGCACATGGAGAGCAAAAGAGGCAGGACACATTAGCAATGTTTCCATGACAGTCAAAGCAAATTTTGAAATGTCACATTAAAGAAAATGCAAATTAGGGACGTTTCCATCAACCGGTTTAGAGTGAAAAGACAAAGCTGCATAAATGTACTTTCTTTAGACGATGACAGTGGCATGTATTGCTTTAGGCTAATCCGTCAATAAACTGTAGAAGAAGAACAGATTGCATGAGAGAAAAAAAACAACTACAAAAAAAAAGAGTTTGCTAGTTGGACAACTTTGTCAACCTACAAGAGAAAATGGAGAGGAGTCTTCAGGAATTGGACTCAAACGCTTAATTGTTCTTTCATGTCAGCCCGTACTGACCAGTGAGTGGAAACAGCTGATCAGTCTTGTGAGTTAAATGTACAAACTAATTTGGAAAAAGCGCTTTCATCTCCTGTTCAGCGCATGAACCATTTTTGGAAAAAGACAAAAACCACCTCAAGCTGGCGAAAAAACTTTATGCTCATTATTGTTTCCATCAGACTTTCATCAGGCAAATCTTCAAAGTGTGCATGGAAATTTCTTGATGGAAACACAACTATTGGCAGAAATCCCATCTCAGAACCCACTGTCTGAAGACAATTTACCAATGTTATGTATTTATCTCCATCTATATGCAGATAACTGTGTATTGAGGCTATCCAAGATGTCCCCTGGACCTAAAACACCTTCAGAAAGTAACAATGTAATTGCTAATTGGACTTTAAAGCCATCATCCAGATATAAATTGGCTGCACCAGAACCACCATCCGTTGCCCCCAGAGCCTAAAACATCGTCGGACTGATTTAATAGCCATTGGGTCCAGAGATTGGTGGCACAGGCATTTCCATGCAGTGACACGAGCAATGATAGGTAACTGATGAGGATTCAGTGCATGGACACATCATCTGTGTTGTGGAATGAATAGTGAGCTAGTTTGGAAAACGATTGAGGTCTTCTTCATTCAGACCTCAAGATGTGTCTTAAGCTAAGCAGCCAGATGATCCTCAGTTTTAGCCGATCAGTATTCATAGCAGAGACTCACCCTGGGATTCTCTTCTCGTCAACACCCATTTTTCTTGCATTGATGTCTCATCTCTCCTGCTGTCATTGCTTGATGCCCCCTGTCTCTTCCCTTCTATCCTCTGTTCTTTTGCCCCGGGCAACACCTCTCTCCTTAGACAGAGATGTGATGGGTAGTGCTTGTGTGGAGAAGAGTGATGAAGCTTTTGTGACACAGCAGATGTAGAGTAAAAGCAGCTTGTCACACCAGGTACTTTCCCCCTCTCTAACAGATGGCAGATTTGCTATCACAAGCCTTTGTCTTCATATCTGAAGGAGATATGGCTCTTGTCAAACAGCCGGAAAAGGTGACAGCATGTTATTGTCTCCTTTCTCATCTGCGATATGACAAGAAATCAAATTTCACTCCATAATTGTAATCATTTGCTACAAAAGTACATGTATTGTACAGCATGTTGACAGAGCAGAGTTTGTCATCCCTTTATCCCACCATTTATCCTCCTCTGTTTTCTTTATTAAACTACACGGGTGGATAAATGCTTTCCACTTCCATCAAGGCTAAAACTTGTTACATAAAGGCTGTTCTTTTGCACTCTCCCTAAGGCCCATTTCCTCTTCTTTTCTCAGGATACTTGCAAGAATAAAGCACTACTAGGAAAACTCCTAGCACCACCATGACTTATGGGCCATAATCCCCCACTTATTCATTGACAAGGCATCCCAAATACACAAAGTGTATCCCTCTCTCCACACACACAATCTAAAAGGATGAAGAAAATGGGACTGAATTTCTTAATGCCTTTCATCCTCAGTTCTCTATCAAGTTCTCTTTTTCTTGACAGACCCTGGCAAACCACCCTGTTACATTTGTTGCGAGAATTAGATTAGCCTCTTATCAGATGAAGCGTAATTCCCACTGAGTTTCACCTTCCACGGAGGTGGTGTCAGGGTTGAGGCAGCAAATCTTTCAGCTGTGAAAACATGTAAGAGAAAGGTCTGACGAGGACTATCATTGGAGGTTAAAGGGAACGTTGACTTTGGATCAACTATAGGTTTTCGCTGACTACTTTTACCTTTAAGCCCAATATTCCATTTCTGGGTGTAGCTAAGCTCCACTTCAAATGAAACAATGTCATCATAACACCTCACTCAGGTTGGAGTAACCGAGGTTAAAATTTCATTTTGATGTGTCCTTACCCCAGAGGATCAGAGAGGATTCTTGGCTCTTAAAGGTCTCGCTGCAGTCTTTTCTCATGTACCCATGGATCAATGCCAAAATCTGCCTGAGCTGAGAGAGAATAGAGCTGAAAAGAGGAATTGTCTGTGCAGATGCCTGATGGAGAGATACAGTAGTTGTCTGTTACATTCAAAGACACACTGAGAGGACTAGAAAGGTTAAATACCCAGCTCTGATTATTCTCCATTGCTCAATTTTGACTTTGATGGATGAATTCTTTTTAAAACGGCAATGACACTTTCCACTTCACACACTATCCTCCTGACACTAGTTACGACTACTGTCACTGCACTTCACCAAAGATCTGTGCTGGTGCTGTGCAACAGGGTGAAATCCTATCACAGAGAGCCGGGCTGACATACATAGGAGGCTTTGCTGGGATTAGACAACCACAGAGCATCTCAGCCACGGTGACATCACTGGGTTTGTTTACACCAACAGGGTTTACCATAAATCTTTTGGCTTAAACATCCTTAGTCGCTACACACTGGCAGAAAGATAATAGAGCCAAGTAAAATCCTTACATTTGTCAATTTATTCAGTCATCAGTTCAACATTTTAACACAGAAAGGAAATTTGTTTAAAAAAAAAATTATTTGTGAATCCGCCCTGTTCTACTCCAGAATTTAATGGGAGAATTATTCACATCCTTCCACTGAATCTGATGAAAAAAGGGCCAGTATTTTTTTTAAAAATAATTCGAGTGACAGACAAACAAACCAAAGTGAAAACATAACCTCCTTGGTGAGAGTTAATATAGCATATTTCTTCCAGGAAGACATTTGGAATTGTTAAACAAAGACAATCAACTAATAACTAGGTGTGCAATTTTATGTCTAATCTCAGTTGTCTTACATCTGTGAATACTGTACAAAAAAACTTTTGTTCTAAAACTCTATGTCTTTTATGTGACTCAAACCCCTTTTCTTGCTCAAAATCTACAGTGCATACACAGATATGTAACTCTTAGCATCTCATCTAAATGAACAGATCTTTCTACAATATGTACAGTAGCTGAGGGGTTAATGTATCACAGCTGGTGGTATCATGCTCTCAGCAGACTGTTTACCTGTAGGATGATGTTTGTGTAATATTTATACAACAGATTGTGTCCTATGGAAATATTTTCCTATGTAAAAATAGCTTACCAATGTTGCCTATTGCAGTGACATAAATGACACCTCACAAAGCCGAGACCAGCTACTGTCCACATGTAGTGATAACGGCATTATGATTCTTTTTTTTATTACAGCCAGGAATGGACTTAACAGAACAAAGCATGCTCCCTCTGACCCAATCAATTTCCTAAAATCAATATTCTATCATTTTGTTCTCTTGAATCTGATGGCTTGAAATGACTTGAAATCGTTTAAAGAAAAGATCCTAGAAGCTAGGGAGGATACTTTTTTTCTGAGGTGAAATTGGGTTAAGAGGTTTAAAGACTAGCTAATGGTGCTCACTCCTGGCATTGCTGGCTCACAAACAATACAGCAGCAGTGAGTTACACTCTGTCTCTGCATGTCAGGAGGCATTGGAAGCCGGCTGGACGGGCTGTGAGAGGAAGTGAAGTGGATGAATGGTTAGTTGTGGGGTTAAATGTAATGGTGCAAATGAAGATTGAGGAATGTGTATGTCAGCCTGAACTAAAAGTAGCTGTAATGAACAGTAGTTGGTTGACAGTGGTACAGACAAGCTGAAGTAACACACTGACACTACATGCACTTTTGACACCTTAAGAAAAAGATGAACTTTTAGCTGTCTGTTGTGACAGCTACAGACAGTTTAAGACCTAAGACAATCTCAGTGATGATCTAAGTTTAACTGTGCTGCGTCAAAGTGATGCCATTACTGTTTCAGACACATGACAACTCTCGCTGCATGTAAAATGCTCTCTGTCAGTAAAGGGATGAAGCAGTGGGATCATCCAGCGTTTACACAGGGCTTAAAGGTTAAAGATTGTTCTATCAGGATTTATAGCACCCAAAGTAAATTGAGAGAGCATTTATCAAACAATAAAAGGTATATAAATGACTTTCTGTAATAATGTTAAAACTCCAGGAAATGTATCGCTTCACTGGACAAATGACAGTAAAATGTATAAGCAATACACGAACATGTGGCCTCTCATGTGGAAAGAATGTAGCTGAAATGCAAGCAGAGGAAACCTAGTGATAAAGTAAGGTTTTGATTTAAAGTGGGAAAAAGAAGTTTGACTTTTTTAACTGATGCTCTTTAAATGACATGAGGAGTTTTAGCCATACTACTGGCTATAAAATAACTAAAGAAACTATTGTTTGATGAAATGAATGATGAAATATGGCGTTTACATTCATGGTCCCCAAGTTGTCTCCCGCTGACTTTGGCGAGCATCATATACAAAAAAATATTGGACATGATAATGATGTGAGCCATTGGTTTATGAAAGCCTCAAGTCTCATTACTTAATTCATACAACACATACAGAAAAATATGTAAGATTGGATCTGGCACTGTACACCCATTCACTGTACTTTTCTAACAGACACTAACATGCAGGCAGAGCTACACACATGTCAGCTCACACATGCGGACACACACAAACACACACATGCATGCCCTCAGTAGCTGATTAATAAGAGCACAGCCCAAGGCATTTACCACCACTCCATTATTCAGTTTGATTATCTGGAGGAAATGATAGAGTATTAGAGCTTTTAATGACTTTGGCATCCCCTCGTGTATTACTTGCTGATGAGGACGGTTTTAATCATTGTGCTGCGCTAACTTGGTCCAGAATCACAGCAGCATATTAATGAAATGTGTTGCAAACTATACACAAACACAGGTTAACGGGCCTCATAAGCAGAAAAAGAGCAACATGGGGACGCTAGCAAATTAAAATACATGATTAATACACCGATACTTCAGAAGAGCTGGGAGTTTGTTCTATTGGACCTCCGATACTGTTGGCTGGGAAAATTACCACGCCTGCAAAGGTAAATAAGATAACAAATGCTGACAGTGGATGCACACATCCTTTCCAATTCCCAAGGTCTGACACTTTATATTATACACCAGTGTAAAAAAAACAACCCGGCTGTCTGGAACATGAATCACTGAAACTGTGCTTACTGTCTTTGCATGGGAGGCAATGAAGAATAAGTTTCAATTTATCTTTTAATTTGTTTTTCTCACACTGTATGTCATGTACAGTATCTTAAAGCTCTAACAGTGGTGGAAGGATGGAAAGAGAGAGAAAGAGATGACTGAAATGTCCCACCCTCTCTTTCTAGTATGATGATAATGCATCATTATGGCCCTGAGTCACATGATTGCACTGGAAGAAGGTTACGAGTGAAAGTCTTTTTATATCCTGAGCAAAACAAGTCTCCTTACCTGAATTTTTGGGGGGCTTTTTGGACCACTAATGATAAACTATATAGTCTCAGTTGCAGCATCACTTAAAGCATTATAAAAAAATTTGACAGTGTGAAGAACTGGAGTACAGTCAAATGTAATACTACAGTGATCTGGATAGATTTATGTGCTACTTTTAATGTCGAACCATCTAAATACATTGGAAATGGGATATGAATGATCCATTTTTATAGCAGTTGGACGTTCAAATAACCCAAAGTGTAATGTTGGTTATTACTTATTGGTGTTATAAAAGCTATTACGAGCTCCTCTATTTGCCGGACCAATAAAAAAAGCAGCTTGCTGTAAAATCCTGGTCAGAGGCCAAATCTGTAGAAAGGAAACTTGTCGCCAGAAAAAATTACCTCTAATGAGTGCAGGGTCACAAGGCCTGGTGTAAAACGAGTTGGAAGAGATGTATGCAAACTTGAAATATTAATTTAGCTCACTTACATTCAAAATGCTTCCCTCCATCGACTCCACTGGGCCTTAGGGGAAATACATCTTTACGTGCTATACACATCATATGTTACAGTAGTGTATGTGTCTGTCTGCCATGTGTTCAATACACTTACTTTACCCCAGTTCTTAAAGGTTGTGAGTCCAGGTGTGTCTGCAGATTCTGTTCAGATGTACTGTGGCATTTATATAAAAGCTGCCAATCAAATGTGGATTAAGAAACATTTTCACTAATGTATCAGATAATTTGCAGCATTGTGTTTGCATGGTCCAGATATTATGGGACATATTTTCTATGCACTTAGTGTAGAACATACATGCAAAGAACGAGTAAAGAACTCCAGCTGCAAACCATGGAAACAGCATGTGTCTGGGTGAGCTCATCAGTCTTTACTATCCTCTTGAGAAATGTCTTTTCTAATTTATTTCTGTTTATTCTCACAGTGGTTTTTGCAGTTGTAATTGATAGTGTTGTTTGGATCGTCTCCATGTTGCGTTCTTTATAGTAACAGGGTGTATTTTTCTGCTTCATACGTGTTGTAAAATAGGGGTAGCGATGTTTTCTTTATTGTCTATTATCATGTTCTTCAGTGCATGGAGCTCTCCGGGCCACCCTAAAAATCAACCAATTACATTTGTTTCCTGTCACTTTTCGGGACTCAGGAATAACCACTTGGCCTGCAACTGCTCAGAGCTGATTCACACACTCTAAGATACAACTCATGATAAATGACTCACTTCTGGTTTTTATTTTTCTCCAGATACAATTCATAAACGCAATCAAACCCTGACACACTGTTTTACGCACTTGAAATAACTGCTCGCTGGTTCTACACTCACAGAGAGTATATGACTCTGGCTCTCGCATCAGCATATAAAACACACTCACCACTGAGGTGGCATTACTTCAGGCATGTCTGCCATCATCATAAACATATCTGAGCAGTAGCAGAATGATAATGAAACCTTGTACTGTAAGAACATATTGCGTGCTCTTCACTCTGCCCCAGGCTGTAAGGATGAGCAGTATGATCTCTGACTATAACAGTGATGGAGACCTGATATAATTGACTGAAGGATCATTTGATTGCCTGAATGTGACATTCATTTACACAGCCAAAGTGATATAGAAGGTCATTTTCAGTTCAGTCAGGAGGACGTGTTAGCGCACTGACAGCAGAAGCATGTGAGGTTAATCCCAGCGTCGCTCACTGGGACAGCAGGGCAGGAATTAATGTGACACTTAAATGACAGTGGTTTCCTAAAAAGGGGTGAGAATCAATTTTCAATATGCAGCAGCCTGGTCTGACCCACACTGGCAGGCAACACCTCCCCCTCCCCCTCACCCATGCTCCCAGCAGAGTGTGTTAAATCCAGTCCAAGCGCAGGGCTTGAATAAATCTGCATTCAATTAACGGATTAGCCACTGTTTAAACATGGCTTCCTCTCTTTGCCACTAATCCGCCAAGTGGGTGTCTGTGAATGGCACAACGCAGTGTTTCAATAAGACCGTATTTGAAATGGTTGGAAGATGATTTGAGGGAAGCGTCCCCACGTGTGTGAGGGGGGAAATGAAGATCTTCACCAGTAAACAAAGAGGAAAAAACAGGTGTAACGTCTTAGATATTCTGATGGGGAGAGAAGAAAAACCCAAATGTGTTGAATTTGCAGGGTAATAAATCATTTTGGACAGCTTGGATGTTGTAATGTGAAAGAGCTGAATGAGACGCAGCAGCAATTACTGTGAATGTCAGAATACATATCAGTTATAAATAAGGATGTCAGAGTAATTCTGAATTGTTTTATAGTTGGACCCTCATTATTTCTTCACACTGACACATTGTTTCCAGTCTCTCCCACATGCACTGCAGACATTTTTGGACATACATGCACTGATCCCATTTTAACCTCCTGGCGTGATGACATTTTCCACTATCATTAATACCCTTTTAGGGCTTATCTGTTTTGTCTTCCCATCCTTACCCCTGACCCCATCATCTCAACTCACCCTTTGTTCTGCCCCACAGTCATCCAAACGGTTTCCTCCCACTTCTTATTGATTTCATATTACAGTGAGCCATTACATAATCGATCCCCCTCTTTAGTGAAATAATGCCAAAGACTTTAGGAAATAACTTATTTTTGCTAAGTAAATAACAACCATGATTAAGATAGCTATTTTGTGTTTTCTATTTGTCTATTTTACTGTAAAGAGTAATGTAATTAACAAGATAAACATCATACTGTATTTAAGAAGACATGGAAATAGTGAATGAGACCATAAACTCAAAAGGGAAATGTTTACTGAGGTAATTAATCAAGTTAGCAGTAGAGTCATTTTCTCATTAACTTTCATACATTCAGCCTCATTTTTGCAAATGTGCCCCCCTTTTGTCATTGCAAAGAATGCAGGTTTAAGGCACTTTTGTCAGACCAGGAGGTAACCTTTGCTACAGATATTAATTATTCCCAGAGGATAAATCTGATCCCATGACCTTTTACCATGAGGTGTCATTTCTGGTTTTAAGTCTAATGTCTCTTCAATTATAAGATGGGTTGTCATGAAATTTAGTTTAGCCAGTAGAATTAGGTCTAATCACTTCACATGTAACAAAAGAATGAATACTAATTGATATTATTTTGTCCAATTATGGCCAACAACCTTTAAAAACTAATGATATTCCAATCAGCTTTCAGGTGTCTGTTAAATGTGTTAATTAGCAAATGGCGAACACGGTAAATGTTATACCTGCTCACAAATTTCTGTGAACATTTTCAAACCATCTCCTGTAGCTGCTTTAACAAGAGTTACAGAGAAGAGCAATTATAGACTGCACATGAGTTTGTGTTACTATTGTTTAAATCAGATTGTGATAAAGAGTTCAAAAAGTAGGATTTTATTATGCAAATGTGACAGATTTTTATTCCTCAGATAAAACAACTGTAATGCATGTGTGTGTGTGTGTGAGTGAGTTTGTTCGAGAGTGTGTGTAAGGGTGTAATGGAAGAGATTGGAATGTTGGAATCCTTTAATCACCATGCCAATATTAATGGAGCCTGCTGCTTTAGCCCCTCACTACAACAGCACTTCAGCTTTTCAGTAACAGCTAATTAATAGAGCCCCTATCTGCATCCCAGGATGGAGTTAAAAGTGTGTCACACTCAATTTATTTCTTCAATACGACACCCTGTAGTGTGACACACTCAACACACTCACGTTCACATGCACACACATGAAAACACACATCTCAACACAGCCACACAGTGACACACACCATTTGACAGGCTTCTTCAAAAAACTATTGAAACAGACAGTAAATGGAGACACACACACACAAGCACACACACACATGCACACAGGCTCTGCCTGTCCTCATTGAGAAGACAGATCTCTTGAGCTGTAGCTGACATCATGTACTTAGCGTGTCATACAGATGTCACAGCGATGCTGTTCAGACTGCCAGAGAGAGCAGTCAAGTATGAATGGCAGAGCCCGCGATGAATTCCTCCGTCTGCCACAGTTGGTGGACCGTCTCACCCCCCCCCTCCAATGAATTACTGAGATAAGTGGCTTTCACATGCATTGTATGCTGCTTTGTGTGTGTGTGTGTGTGGAGCTCTTCAGCTGATAAGAGGCTATATCACACGCCTGATGATGAAAGATGTCACATCATTTTATATAAACATGAAAAACAAGACGAACACGACATTATGTCATGTAGGAATAACTATGTGCTTAATGTGTGTGTGAGAGACAGAGTAGCTGAGAGACAGACAGGAAATTAGTCAGGCCAAGAAACATTTTTCACCACTCTTAAGTGGCTTGAAGTTCTCTTGAGCACTTAAATTCACCACTGAAATTCATCTGTATTCAGATGAACCTATTAACTTATTCATGCTGTAGAGCTGCCACGAGGCTCCCTCTCATTTCCCTGGCATTTCACGCCTCCTTCTTTAAAAACTATTTCAAATTCTGATAAATGATTGCCCTAACAGTGCCAGACAAATTACTCTCAGACGACCCAGTGCAAAAACAAAATGATAGCACAAATAATGCTGGAAGTCACTGAAGGAGTAAAAGGAATGTTTCTTGGTGTAAGTAGCAGGCTGAAGGTAGGAAAAACACTTCCTTCCCTGCCATGGCTCTTGGCATGCAGACAAGCGCGGTGCAATGACACTGTAATAGGAGCTAATGAACCATTCATCAAGGGAGATTATGTGCTGCCTAGATGTGGTGTAATATTGATGACAGAGGTGCAGGTAGCCACAACAACGCATCAGACCACCCATCACATCAGGCAGCCCCCAGAGGGTGGAAGAGACCAATTAATTACTGACTGTTAGTTCAATGGCAATTAGACTATCCACTGCATGAGTTTCTACCTCTTTCCAAACCTCCTCCGAGGAAAATGATCCAAGCTGCACTTCAATGAACCTCGGAAAAATAATGTAAGCACGAGCTGGAATTCAAGAACACGAAAAACCAGGGAGAGAGAGTGACGCTGCGTGCAGTTAGACATATGTGATCCCAAAGGAAATGTGAGTGCATCAGTATTAAGGTGGAAAAAAGCAGAGAAAGCTATTAAGTCATCCCTCGGCAGAACGACATTGGAAATGATGCTGAAGTTTGCTCTAACGTTCAGATAGATCACAGAGTAATATCCGTGGCATTACATAATTAAATCCCACTGTTGTCTTTTGTTGTGGGTTATAAAACCCATCCTGTGTTTATGTAACAGATTATGGACTCGAACAGTGTTGGCTTCCTAAAGCAGAGGCAAAGACGCAGCTCAAACAGATGGTGTCTTTTGTCAACAGGAACTCAGACCTTGTCCCACCTTAACCCGAAACAGATCTATGGTAATGAGACGCAGCAAGCTTTACAAGGCGAGGAGCACTTTCTGTGGGTTCAGCGAGTTCACTATTGAATAGAGTCTCGGACAGAAATATATGAAATACTGCTGGATATCCAGATCTGTTGGTAAAATCCCTACTGTGTATCACATTAGATTATATTAGAACTAATTAGTCCCAGATAGGGAGCTGCTGTAGTTCATGCAAGCAAGGGAAGAATATCAGCGTGGATATAAGCATTTATCTGATTTTATACAAGAGTGGCTTAAATAACAATGCTAACTTTTAGCTACACAGGGGACACGACTTGTACTTTGACAAACTTTACACTGTATATGTCACCTGACCTGACGAAATATCTAGAATATGTTTTGTCAGATTTTAGAAGTGGTGCGTACAACTAACTCTGATGTTGTTATTTATAATTTATTGTGTCACATCGACAACATTCTCGAAGCAGAATATTTGTTTGTAGTAGTACAGTATCACTCATTTGTCACGTGTATCTAAATACTTTTATACCATTGTAAGCTTTAAAATTTCAAAAACTATTACAAAATGTCAGAAAGATGATCACTGACTAAGTTATAGTGCTCATTGAAACAGACTTTACAGCTGTCTCTTGAAGAAAATGTGTATTTCTGGTCTGAAGTATGAAGATTCTTCTTTCATAAATACCAGTTCATACCAAACCAAGTAAAGATAAAGGCAGTCTATTTAAGAACCCTCCAAAAAGACAAAAAAAAAATGAATTCATATTATGTTTGTTTGATTATTATTATTTAGTTTAATTATGTTTAATTTGTATTATGTGAATACTTTGGTTCAAATATATTGCTCTTTTCCCCAAATCAGTGAGAATGCTGCCACACACCTGCAGGTTTCACCATGAGAGAAACAAGATGAGATGATGAACATTATTAATTAATTTATTTATTAATTAACGTCTGCAGGGACATAAAGGGATAACACAGTATTCCCATCGGGTTACTGTATTCCCTCGCCTCTACTCCAAAGGGCAGTGCAGCTGGATTGAAGGTTGTATTCCAGCTTGTTCTAGGTGATTGCTCCATGCAGAGATAATACTGTCTCGTCTGACTGTCCCTCACTTTGGGGACATTAATGTAAATTTAAATTGCATGATCATATTCTGAGGATATATGCATCACTGTTTTGTACATTGACTGCATATTATGCAAACAATATTGTCTCCCATCTCCACTATGTAGATGTACATCACAACTTTGTGTCTCTGCCTACACCGTAGCTACTGCGGATGGTCTGCAATCTGTGTCCTTCCTGTCTGTGATGACTGAGTCACAGACCTGTTTGATTGTTCTCTCCTGTGGACGCAGTTTTCTCTTTGAGGCTCCATCAGCCCAGCCTCCTATCATCTGGTTGAGTCAGAGCATGAAGGACTTCATTAATCCTCCACAGAGAGCTCCCAGGTGTTGGTTTCAACAGGCGGAGGTGAAACACAGGCAGTTCCTGGTACAGAGGGTAGATCTGTGGCTCACAGGTGTCCAGACAGCAAAGCAATGGAAATGTAGAGTAATGACTACAGAAGTCCACACAAAGTGAATACACATTTGATTTACTTTTTGTTAAAACACCTGCTGCAGGATAGTACAGTACATTAGTGAGAAATGGTTTTTAATTGGCTCAGATATGGCACATGAATTATTCATTTTAGATCACAAGCAAAAAGGAAAATAGTCTTTACTCTGAATGGCCTGCAGACACTGTACCACAGGCTGCATCATTTTGTCAGCTCGGCTATTAAATATTAAGAGAACTTCACTTTCGGCAGCTGACCCTTTCTGAATGTTATCTAAATACCTCAAGTTGCACATGCAACATGAAAGTTTGTTGATTCAAGATAATATTTTACAGTTGGTCCCATAGGTTGTAAAAAAATAAGTGGCTTTTTCCACTTCTTTTTTACAATGACGTCACTCATTTGTTTGTGGTACATTTTAAAGCCTCAAGTCTGGCTCTTTGGCTGTTGCCATCTTGTTTTTTTAAAGCCAGGATGAGAGGGTAAAGCTGTGAAAGAGGACACCAAGTTAGCAACTAATATTAGTTAGCTAGCTTGGTTAATAAGGTGCATCCATAATGCAAAATAAAGGACTGATTCCTTACAATGTATTTTAGTTTAACCGCTCATTTAACAGGACATCTCAGGTGACCAACTAGTGATTCGGACCAATAACTCATAAGGAATATTAGATGAAAATATTTCTCATAGACTTCTATAAATCATCAAACTTATGTCTGTACAAACATTTTAATGGCAATCCATCCACTTGTTGAGACAGACATACATATCCATCCCTAGAGCCACTAGTGTGGCAAACAATGAGGAAAAAAAGTGTGAAACATTTAACTCACAATTTCTTACCAACAGAGAAAAAAAAGCCTTGGGTGTCATAAGATAATGTTTTAATCTTTCTGAAGACTGAGCACCAAGTGTGGGACTGAAAGAATCCTTCAGAGATAAAATCTCAGCATTGTTTTGAAACGGCAAGCCCAGATATTCACCTCTATTTTATTGCCAGCCATTGAATTCTGACACAGCAACTTCTAATTCATAGCAGAACAATGAATGGAGGAGGTTGGCTGAATAGACATTCAGAAAGCTTCAATAGTGAAAAGGAGAAAGAAAGACTGGAAGAGGAAGATAAACGGAGAACAAGACATGATTGCTTGTACGTAAACTCTAGTGAAGTTGCGTTGAACACGCTTGTGTGTACCCATAAGATAACTGGAGAATAAAAGCATTCTGTATTGATCTCATCTCTACACCACATGTGGAGTTGGTTTATTATCTATCGTAATCTGCTGTTAAATTTAAAGCAGCTGAGTGTCATTACCACAACAATGACCATATGAATGAATAATGGGTTTGTGTTTAGTGTTGAGTGCACATGTGGTTTGCCTGTATGTAGGGACAAGATACCCTTTATCCTGCCGCCCCACTTGGCAGCATGCACACATGTCCCTCGTTATGAAGGAATGTGTGTGTGTGTGTGTGTGTGTTTCCAGCTGTAAGTGTGTGTATATGTGATGTATCTGGGCCGGCCACCTGTCTGAGCGGCTGACAGGGGCGTTTTCTAATCTGACAGGTAATCTGCCCAGCAGACACAGTGACAAACGACTCCCGGTGACACCCCCGGCCCCCCCTCTGCTCTGAGGCCGAGACTGAATCACTCACACGGCCAAATCAGCCCTCAGGTACGCAAAAACTAGCAGACACTTGATGGTGTAACTAGGAAGCACGTGGGCGATGTGCGTCCTCTGAAGGCCTATTTACTGTGCAGATAAATACCCCTCCTGATAATAGCCTTATTAATGGAAGCAGGTAGATCCAATATGATTACATACAGTGTGTTTGATTTATACTGTGCAGGCCTCAAGGAGAGAGGGAGCGTAAAGAAGGGAAGAAAATATTCTCCCGGGACATTAGATGTAATCTCTAATTGGATATTTACAAGCATTACTTTTATGATATAAAAACGAGCAGCTCAACAGGAGCCGGTTTCACTTGGGAGTTTATCCCAGTGTTCTCTTTCAATCCATCTTAATGAGGTCACTGCAGCAAGCTGTACAAGCTTAACGTATCCTTCCATAGTTAAATAGTGAAACAATGATCTCCCTCAGCTGTGTGACTGATGACCGGGACCTTAAGAAAACAAACAGCAGCGCATGACTGAATACCTGTGAGCAGCCTTGGTGGGACTCCGTGGGGAGAACGGAAGCTATCTCATGTAAAGCAAATTGAACAAGGGTAGTGTTTCTAAATTTACTCTGCAAAGGTAAATTGCCCAAGGGGCAAGCACCGCCACAAGTTCATTCTCCCAATTATAAAGTGGCTCCCCAACAAAAACCTCCTGCAATTTTTTGTTACAAATTGCTTGAGATAGCTTTGGAGTATTTTAAAGAAACTGCTAAATAATATGTTTTTCCTGCAGCACCTAGGGTTAAACCAATGTTTTTATGACTTCAGGTTGATTATTTTCTCTTGCGTAAACTACTACATTCCTACTGTATAATGATCAAAATATGAAACACATGCCGTGCCGATTTCTAATCCAGCAACAGCTATGATCAGTTTCTAAGTGTTATTGTCACCAACATTGGCTGTGGTTAGATATTACCAAATAAGACTAGGTCAGAACCTAGTGTAGGCTGGACGCCCTCAATGTGCTTAATTGTGGCCAAATAGTTAAAAGAGAGCCAGTGGTGGTGCATATAATGTGAGTTCCCGGGTATTAAGTGTTTATCCGTTGTGGTCCCAGTAATATTTAATCAACGTGCTGACGTTTGAGAAAAGTAATCGAGGACTGCTTTAGTTTAATGATGGCAACAATCTAATTATGTTGTTTTAAACTATTCTGCATTACTCATCTAAAGTGTTATTCTGTGTTCAATAATGACTTTGTTAAACAGACCAGACCGAGCTTACACCCCATGACAGCAATGAACATGCCCACAGCCTCAAGTGCTGTTCTGAAGAGCTGCAGCATTTATTCATGGACAAACTACACTGCACATTTACTACCACCTGACAACTTTACTGTTTATTTCTCCTCTGCTCTGATCACCACCACCTGTCGGCTCTGATCCACCCGCTGTCTTCAGCGAAGCGTGGATTTTAATAGCCCCACAACACACCGAAATTCCACTGGCATCGTTTCCTTTTGCTGATTTCACTTGGCTCTATTTTAAAGCTGATTTTTTCCCTCCCTGATAATGTGTACTCAGTCGAGAGTCCCACACAAAGTCAAACATGGTTTTATTATTCTCCCTATAAAATTATTTGATTTTATTTCTTAGTCTGTTCATAGTCCTAGTTGCTCTGAAATAAAATTTAGTCACGATCAGGACTTTCCTGTGGCCCGAAATCAATTTCCCCTCACAAATTCATTTATCTCTTCGTCTCTGAAAGTTAAAACGGACACAATGACGTCACTTTTGAAGAAATGTCTTTAGTATTTAAATCAAATAGTTTTTCATTTATTCATTTAAAAAAAAAAAATTGTTGTTGTTGGTTAGCTCCATTAGCCAAACACACTGCAGAAAGTCATTTGCTGACCACCAGCTAATTAGCATTAGCTTTCCTCCTACAGATGGTAAACAGTATGGGAAGACACAGTTCACACTCAGTTTAATTTGTTATTTGCTAAGCGGTTGCTCTAAATACAAATATGACGTTACATGTAAAAATCCTTATTGTTTCTGGGGAACATCTCCATCAGTCCTAAACACATTTTCTACCGTTCCCGGGTCATTTTACTGTGTCAAGCCCTGCCCCTGAGCATGGTGCGCCCTTTCATGTCATGAATTGTGCTATATTAAGTTGGTGGCAGCAGCAACAACCATGTATTGATGAGCTGGATCAGCTGATTGATTGGCAATCGCAGAGGCAAACATGTTACCAGAGCTGATTGTCGCACCAATTCAATTTGAAAGAGCAACGGCCAAAGGGGAAGCTCCAACTCAACTGATGTCATCACTCAATTTGACCAGTGGTGAAGCTTTATCACTCAGCCAGTCACTCCGTGGCAGACTTTTTGTGTTCATAGGTTCAAGGACTGTGTGCTTCATCTCCAAATCCAGTACCAAGAATACATCTTACAATAAACAGGCTGCAGCCTGTAAACACAATAAGCATGAGGAGCCAGCAGTATGTGTGTGTGTGTGATTGCTTCAATGCAAAGCAAAATGTCTCACAATATTCTCTGAAATAGGCATTGACTTGAAGCAGAGATTAAATGTTGTAGACATGATTAGTACTGCAAACATTCCTCCGCAGCTAAAGCATAAAATACCATGGACACATCATTTTCATGGTTCATGCACAGGATGTGCACAGACATTTTGAGGGGCTTTTCAGGTAACCTTTTCACATTTACCACTTTACCTTTTCAAACAGATGACCTGTGGTTTACTGTAGGCATTCTAATATAGAGCAATTCCTGATCATTCCGATTCTTGGGTACTGACATTAACATTTTGTTTTTGTTTTTTTTGCATATGTAGCGTTTAAACACCTGGCCCTTAATTTTAGAGAAAATACAACTCTTGTATCCTTTATTCCACGGCTGTCTGATAATCCTCCACTGCAACATAGCAGCACTGAATACAAATGATTCATGTGGACGTATGGGTTGGAGGACTTGTTGGAAAGCTGTTCACCATAGAAACACTGAGATGCTGCTACATGACAAAAAGTAAGGAAATTAAGCTAGCTAATGTTGTATGATACCTTTTTGCCAAATTTGTGCTATCTGTGCTCCATGTAGTGTTGTCAACTTTGAGAAATGTATTGTTGGACGGAGAGTTTTTACTATTAACTAGCAAAAAATGGGCATGCCACGTACGTTTTTGTTGTTCATTTTAAAGAACTGCTCTAAAGCGAGTTCCTTATGTAATCATTTTATGCTGAATTCGCTGAGTAATAAGCAAACTGATTACATGATGTTACTACAGCTGGTGAGAAAACATCATACAAGCAGAAACGGCACAGAGAAATACAACATGAAAGTGTATTCAGAAGAATAAATCAGACTTGAACATTGAACAGAGCTGTTGTTCAGCAGGCAGAATGGCATGCTACCGTCTCCATTGTCATGCTTCCTGCTGCTGCTGTATGTGTTTAATCCTGAAGCGACTGCCTGGACGGAAAGGTTTATCCATCAGTTCATTTATAAAGAAGCCATTACCAAATGTGGGCCTGCTGCAGAAGCTTGGCTTCTCTTTTCCCTCAATCTCTTCAGGTTTTCTCTGCAAAGGCTTCTCATTTCAGAGTACATTGCCCTGCTGTTCTCTCAGTAAACACAGACACGGCACAAGCAAAATGCGCCTGGTGACTATCTGATCAATGTAGCAGTACTGCTGGGCTGAATTAACAGCTGTTATTATAACAAAGAGCACTCTGCAGTGTTGTAAGTATTTGGGCAGGATCAGCCCTGTCTTTTGAAGAGAAAGCCTTAAATATTCTTTCCTCCTCTATTGGTTTTGTAAGATTGGTTATTTTCATTTACATATATGGCGAGAATATGCAAGCAAATGAGGCAGGGAAATTAGAAGAGAGGGAAGCCAAAGTGGTTCCAGGTGGTGCACTGTGATTTTAACAGGGGTGGAATAATTGGATCTATTATGAAATCATAAAAGATTCATTATAGCCGCTATGCAGGAAATGGGACGAGAGCGAGGCTGTTTGTTCTGTGTGGTATGGATGTGCAAATCAGGTGGCTCAGACAGGCGGATGTGGAACTCAAAAGGAAGAGTGCTAAATGGCTATTTGACAATTTATTTTGAGTTGGAGCTGGTGAGTTAAGGATTCATCAAACTTAGAACTCTCTCATTACCATTCTTGTTTGAGATGTATGTGTTTATGAAAATGGTCAAGAACTGAGTAGAATTCTCTGTATCTGAAATTTGAAATTTTTTTGTGTGCGTGAGATAACACACTTCAACAGCAAACAGAACAAGAACATTCGTCAAACAACATAAGCGGCGCTCTTTGTGCCAGCAGATAGAAGAGGTTGACGAGAGCGAGCATGCTCGGCCTGTTCTGCAGGATGGAAATCTGCTCTTGTCAGAGCTGTGCAAGCCTGCAGTAGTTGTCTGTGTGGGGTCAGGGCTGGGGTCATCTGTATTGGGTATCTGCCTGATTCACTTGTCAAAATCACTTAGATGGACATACATTGGATGCCAGGTTCCTGTCATCAGTGCATCAACATTTTGAAAGGAGAAAGAGAAAGAAATTGTGAAAATAGTCATTCATCACAGGCTAGAAAATACTGTTCAAATGTGATCGAAAGAAGCAAAAACAGAGCCCCACTTCTGTATCCAGCATGATCAATAGAAGGAGCTTGTGCTTTGGTTAATAAATGATAAGATTCACCAAATCTTCCTTCATGTCTTATTACCAGTTGCTGAACACACATACTGAACAAGATTAGGCTAATATATGAATATCTAGCATCTGGATTGTGAAGAATTTATGAAACCTAATTAAGTCTTGTCGGTTTAATAGGCATGGGGTATGTTCATCATTAGGAGACTCATCACATATTAATTATCGACCTAATTGTGTGTCTTCCTTCCAGCTTTGGTCCAAAAAAAGGTTTTATATTTAAAAAAAAAAACACAAGTGCACTGCTTTCATCTGTACAGTAGCTTCTGAAATGTCTTGAGGTTGCATCTTGAAATGAGAGTTGTTATAATGGTGTACTGTACCTTTAGGCGCTGTACATTAAGCTCTGCCTCGTTCCTGCTGACTGCAGCACTGAACCCCTCGGCACCTGCTTTTCTGAATCATTAAGTAGAGTCAGACACAAACAGGAAATGGAAGCAGTTAGTTACAAACCATCAAACTAAGTGTCCTCTGCTTTTAATGAAACACGTATATGTGCAGTATGTACTGTGTGCATATATATATAGAATCACCATGTAAGAGAATCTGAAGCTCTCAGTTTCACTCCTTTTATCTGAAGTCTTTGTTGACACAGATACTTTTGAACATTATAACCACTTCTGTACGAACACAATGCAACACTCTTCATTGCCACGTTCACAGTATTAAATTTGACAACAGGCCAATAGCTGGGCTCTCACCGTGAAACAAACAAATGGTTAGGAATAAAACTGCTGATCCCTGCAGAGGTGGGGGGTAGATGTGCGATACTGTTCATGTGAAACAACCTTTAAATCTTGCCTTTAAGGCCAGTTAAAGCTGTACACATACGGGGCCCCACACTCCCCTGTGGCTCATTGATTTCCCAAGTTCCCTTGAGCTAAGCTGCATTCAAAGTACCTCTTAAATATGTTGCTGCATTATACAGCATGAAGCTCCGGTCTCTTCTGCCTCACTATGTGCAGCGATTGTACGTCAGAATTACTTCGTAAAAAGGGCAAATTTAAAAGTCATGATATTATTTTAGAATGAATAAATCTTGTTTGATCTAATCCAAGATAAATGGCCTTGTTAAGCACCATTTGTTTAATACTATATTGTATAATGTCAAGGTACCTGGCCTCAATTTGAAGGCAAGAAAAATTGAACACACTGTTTTTTTCTTCTCTTTAACTGGTTCGAGTCGCAGCCTTTGCTGTAGAAAGTGGAATATTCTCATATTTAATTAAAAGTAAAGTTGTTCTTTTGGCAGATTACTGTATTATTACCACTATTCTTACAAATGTTTAAACAATGTGTAAGAGCTTATCAAGTCATTTTTGACTTTGCACTTAACCTGCAGATTTATTTTGAAACTATTCTTAACATTTGAATATGAGTTTAGTCATTTTAATACTTTTTGATAAATTTTTTATCTTGCGTGTTTGTAGAACTGGATTGCTGAAGTGCCGTTAGATGTGTTCAAATAGAAAGCTGCATGAATTTTCATTTTGTATCATTTGCACGTATTTGATGACTGGACTGTTTGAACAGTCCATGTTGATTCACCCCAAATAAACATTGCACCAACTGTACATACTTCAGCTGCAGGCTAACAAGAAATGGATGCACCGATTGTGGTGTGCTGTCATTTTACATAGCTGAGTTGCTGTCATTCCCAATCGCTTTCACTTTGTTAGAATACCACTGACAGTTGACTGTGGAATATTTTGGAGCGAGAAAATTTCATGGCTGGACTTGTTGCACAGGTGACATCCTATCACAGAACCACGCTGGAATTCACTGAGCTCCTGAGAGCGACCCATTCTTCCACAAATGTTTGTAGAAACAGTCTGCATGTCTAGGTGCTTTATTTTATACATCTGTGGTCATGGAAGTGATTGGAACACCTGGTTTCAATTATTTGGATGGGTGGGTGAATATTTTTGGCAGCAGAGTGTATATACATGTTTTCATGGCCAAAATTTAGACAAATCCACATTGTGTTTTTAGTTCAGGAAAGTTAACTATAACATTTTGGTCACCTGAAATTGTTCAAAAAGACACTGGAAGGAGTTGGCTGGCTGTTCATTTTTTAATTTGCTAACCAAGGTAGCGAGTTAATGCCTCACAATAATCAAAATATCCACTTATTGAGCTTGGCAGTGTTATCATGTGGACGTCATACGACATCACTTGTTTTGTTTATACAAGAATGTCACCAACAGTTTGACCAATGTGCTGCTTCTATACTTCTTTGATGTACCTGGATTATTATGCTATTTTACCATCATTATCCGTGGCATAAAATTGTCTTAAAATTACATTTTTTTAGTTGATTTCAAGTATTTCAGAGACAATATATCATCTAACTAAATGACAGGTCTATTTTAGTGATTAATTGTGATTTTTGTATCATGTATGATGCTAAGCCACATTCAAGGAGCCTAACTATTGTGTCTTGTCATCGTTGTCAGCTTCCCTCTTAGCTATTACCTGCACCATATCAGAAAGTTATTGAAAGCAACTTCCTCAAAGCAATATGATCTGTGATTACCCTCTGAAGTTCTAGACTTGATTAGATTGCCACCACTATTATCCAGCAGGATTGTGTCTGTCTGACTTAAGCACAAAAATGAAGCGGGTGGAAATCTTCATGCATTATGAGTGCAAACGTCCTTTTTATTTACACAGCTCTTAGTGCAGACAGACAGGCAGTTAACATGATGGAAACAGCTGTTGTTTTCACAGAGATGTGCATGAATCCTTGTCATTTACTGGATGCTGATGTTGTCATGCTGCTGTGTATCAAAGCGGGAGGTGGCATCCCTCCAGCCCTGGGACCATGTACATGTACTGTTGTTGTATCTGAGTCATATTCACACAACATTTGTTTTCTTCCCCTCCATATGCTATTACTGCATGACTTGTAGGACAACACATGAACCTTTAGCTCCAGCTCCATGGCACGCCGCATGATTTTACAGCCTAATGTAAACAATAACTTCGATGGGGCGGTGGTAGTATAAATAATGCATTTCATGAATGAATGCGCAGGGGATTGCGAAAGGTCAGGGAGAGTTTACACAGCAATATGTGGCAGATGGAGGGCAAAAAGCAAGAGTGAATAATTTAAAAGGGGAACTGACAGTGTAGTGACAGAAGGACAATTCAGAATTAATCCAGTTTACCAACCTCGTCTGCCAGCATATCTCACACGTCTTCAAGGACCCATGAGCAAAACTCGATTTGATTTAGCCTTCTGTCAACTTTGTTAAGTTCAGTGTAGCTCAATATATATCAGACACACAGCTGCTGATGTAGTGAACGGTTTGCATAATAGCTGCTTGGCAAGCCGCAGAGCGACAAAAGCTAATGCGACATCAATAGCAGTAAATGTAATAATTGAACCAGCCTGCCATTGAGCTGGCAAACAGTTATCAGACAAGCACAATCACCACTTGATAGCAGAATTGTGACACCAAATCCCCCATTGATTTCCACTGACATACCATTCATACTGTAGCACTGAGAAGAAACAAAGCTGTCTCTCATGCAATTAAATCTATATAGCAGCTCATCGATTCTCCTCACCGGCAGAGAGGCTGCACAAGAATAACTGTGCTGTCTTTCTCCTTTCACAATATGCAGTATAACAAAACCACAGCAATGCATTTAATATGCCACTCTCCTAATGTGAGCTCCTAGTCTTACCTTACTTTGTAACCTGAAGGGAAAGCTTGTTTATGTGTGTGTTATGTGTCCACACAAGGTTGTACCTGTGTGTGTGTGTCCTTGTCTGCTTAGGGCTGCGACTGTGTGCCTGTAACTCTGTTGAAGAAGTCTGGACACATGTCAAGTCCTTTCATGTTTTATGAGGGTGACGGCCGAGGGCTTGTTCACAGTGTGAGCTAAAGGCACAACAAGGGCACCTGTCACTTGATAGAACACCTATTGTGCTTTCCTTTCGCCCAGCCATGTTTCAAAGAGAAGCCCTTAAGAGGTGGAGGGGGGAAAGGAGTGGGAGAGGGTGAGGGGGTGGTGGCAGGATGGGGTGAGGGAAGAAAAGAAGAACAGCCTTTCATCTCTTACCTCTGCTCGCTGCTACTTCAATAATGGCCGGCGCTAATAATTGACTGTAAAAGCTCGCCAAAGTGAATGGTGGTATAATTCAGGTCCGCAGTGTCTCAAGAGTTCTGGTGTGAAATGTTAAGGTCCCCTGATGAATGGCCTCTGGTATGCTGGTTAAAGTGGATAAAAACACTAATTTTATACCACTGAATGTAACATTTTCTTGAAGAACCACATTCTAAAGCCTCTCTTCTAACAGCATTAACCTCCTTTCTGCTGTAGATGACTGCATGTATATTGTAGACTGTCACATCAGATCAATGTTGGTATAAACATTTTAAGACTTGTTTTTATATTTTTCCAGCATAAGAAAGCGTGAACCTCACCTTTAATTTGACAGCGCTAATGAGAAAAGCACATTCCACGTCTCATGCAGACGTTGAGGAAAGTTTCACATCCAGCTTGTTAGAAGTAATTTGTTTCACCTCTCAGTCGTTTACATATTTTAGGTTTATTTAGAGGTTAAGAATGGTTCACTTTAGACTGAGTGCCTGATAACTTCACTTAGCTGGAATTACAGGTTACCAGCACCAATTAACAAGCAGCTTGTGAGCTTGTAAAAGCTGCTGTTTTGATGTAAGTTAGCAGAGTAGATGTTAAATAAAACCATTTTTTCACTGTGAAGTGACAAAAAAGAGACGATTTGTTTTAATGCTTAAACAGCAAAGGTAGCAAAAGTGGAGGAGGTTAAAAAAATGACTTTGTAATATCTGATACAGAGCAATAGGCTGCCTAATGTTAGAGAACATTTAGCAACGGTAAGTCAGTGGTCATACCAAACCAAGCAGGAAAACCCCTGAGTGTGCATTTTATTGCTTATGAATTCAACTTTTCATTTATCAATGGTAGGATGTTTGATAAGCTTTTTCAAAAGTAATATGGTCTCACTTTGGTGGTGCTTTGAGCTAAATGTTAACATGCTGAGACTTAGCAGGTTTATTTTGACCTACTAATGGCCCTTCATAAAAAATACAATAGTTGTTGGGCCATTTTACTTCAAAAGGAAAAGCCAGAGGATCACCAAAGTCATAAAGGCTCATCCTCTGGGGACCATGAATGTCTGTATCTTCTTCCAAATGGAAACACAAAATTACAACTTAAGTGTAGTCATGAGAAAACGCCGATGCCAAAACAACAGGTGGCAATTTAACCCCAACCCTAAACCCATGTTGGCCGCACACACAGAGAAGAAGACATAGAAGAAGAAGGTTTTGGCCTTGCAGCATAAGGCTAGTTGACTGAAATAATGCATAAATTGCCCTCTTGTGCATTCGAACCCCTCTGTTCCTCACTATAGTAGAAAAGCAACTATAAATTTATGTGTAAACATGTAAAAAAAATGTCATGTTAGCATCTGTTTTCATGTATTTGCCACTGTTTCCATTTGAGGAAAGGCCAAAAAACATAGAGATGACTGTTTTCTTTTAGATACTTGCGTAGGTGTGGATGAGGGCAAAGTCTATCCGGCATTTAAAAAGATCTAGTTTCTATTCTTTAGAAATCATCCTTGACAGACGCCAACAGCCCAAAGATGCTGTCTGATGAGTAATACTGTCAGAGTTGAATGACAAATCATTTTGACATTTCATTCACTTACTGACAGTGCCTAAAGACGCAGAACAGGCACAGCTCAGATGAAAAACAGCACCCACCCTGAAGCTCTGAGGTGACCTGAGGGCAGAGGAACAGCATACTGTACATCTCATTTCTGAACATGCTCGCAATGCCTGTGCAGATTAACTGATCGACTTCTGTACTCCATTCCTGACACAGAGTGAAAGCTCCTTAGGCAAACACTGAACACTTATTAGGAAAAGAAGTAGATGACATTGATAAGACTTTTTCAAGAAGCACTCTAGGGGACTTTTAAAATCCCTTGACATGTGTTCTTGTTAGTGCATTAAACACTATGCGCTGTGTTATCTGTTAGCCAGAGAGAAAATGTGATGGGGAAAGCTCATTTGCACACTTTTCCAACCTAACAGTACATTACAGACCCTGAAATATAATATAGAAGCAATGCAGCAGGCTCTTGTTTCTGCTGCAAATGCAGCTCCCTCCCTATTGTAATTTAATCCAGAGTGCTTTAAAGCCTTTATTGCAAATCATCTGCTTAGCCATTAGGCTGGGTTGTAACTGTGGCATTTATGGTTCATAAACAGTGTTTTGCTTTCATACACTAATGATCATTATACACTGTTAAAACCAAGTGTCAGGGCATGTTTTGGCACTGAATAGCTGCAACAATGGATGTTATTTCAGGCTGGTACTCGTAGAAGTTGAATGGTTGTTGAATAAATCAAGATTATACATAAACACCACTTCATGCTTTGCCTCTATATAATGATTACTGTTTTTTGTTGTTTATAGGCTTTAGAGGATTGCACTGCTTCACAACCAAACCTATCATCCAGTGCATTACTCATTTTAATGCCTGGCAACTGTAACACCAACACACTTTGGGATAGTACCTAATACAAAGGGTAAACACTGTGCATGCAGTACCCCTCTGCATGTCCATGAGAACATACAAGCACATGACTTTCAACTTTAAGAAGCACGTTGAAGAAGGTAAATGGGTGACAGGGATTTATTTACAGTGACAGCAGCATGGTTCTTTCTTTCTTTCTCAGTCTCTCATTTTCTCTCTCTGTGTTTCTTGGGCTTGGTGCACTCTCAGCTCGCTGCTGTATTGTGGGGGAAGCCTGGCGGCACCAGGATCTGTGTGAGGCTTCACAGGCGTCGACAGGGAGCTCTGAGTGATCTCCTGGAAGAAGATTTAAACTGTGAGCTCTTTAATGTGTTTCTGGGGAGGCAGGCAGGCAGGTGGGTACACAGGCCCCATCATCTCCCTCCGGAGATGGTGCGGATGGTGCCTGAAATGTGAATAAATTAGGAGTGAGGCGCTGTGTTGATGCTCCAGGAGATAACCTGGGAAAGTGGTGAGAGATTCTTCTGCAAATAGTTCCCTAAGGTGGGAGCCATGTGAGCAAAAGCTAACTATTCATCTTTGCACGTTTAAGCAAGGAATGGTTGTGATCTTAGCCTAGGGCGGTGCAGTGGTGATTTATTTTCATCTACTTGGCTTTGGGTTATTTCTCCCTTGCCTTTTCGCTCTTTTTCTTCATTGCAGCTCTGTAATGCACACCCAAAATGCACTGTGTCAATACAGGAGCTATGACGTTAATAAAATTTAACAAAATTGTACATATGCCGAAAGAAAAGATTGACACATCATCCATCTACCAGAAGAAAAGCCCAAGCGTCTCATTAAACGACAACCAAAATGCAAATAACCACAAGGCTTGAGACCTTATCAATAATTCATGAATTGTTCCCATAAGCAGCAACGAATCAATAATATTCCCCATCCTCATTGTGATCTCAGGGAGCTGTGTGTTTCTACGGCATGGTTAAACAACAAACAAAACTTCATTTTGCAGTGAGGGAACATTAATAAACCACAGAATCCTACACAGAACTTTTCTAATGCGGCCTGAAGAAGATCCTGCAAAGGTCCTCTAAACAAAGTCCAGAATGTGTTCCTCAGGCTTTTAATGAGGAGGAGGTTTAAATAGAAAAAGTTCAGGGCACCATCTAGACACCAGAATCCACACTAACCCTCACACTGTACATCCTGGTGTATCGATCTGCTTCTGCACTGTCACCATACTGTTCTTTTCAGTGTCATCATCCCCGTCATCATCACCACCAGCGTCCTCTCCTCAAAGTCAGTAACGTTTTGATTGAGATCAGCTTACCCGGCAGGAATACAGCAGCCTAGTATTAACAGGGTGATGCTGTCAGAGCCATATGCTTCAGATGCCTCACCCAGAGCTGTGCAGATGTTTAGTATGCATGAGCTCGCAATGGAAGACTGATAGCCGTCTGCCTCAGGTCTTTTAGCTTTTACAGCCTCCTCCTCCTCTGTGTGTCCTATCATCCCTAATGATTCACTCAGGACCTGATCTGAAAATCAAATCCCAATGCAAGGTTTGGAATATGCCATTAAACAAGCAACAACACATTATGCCCAGGGTCAGTCAAAGCCATTAGTGGAATTGGATCAGTTTTGAGGTTCATTACCTCTGTGTGAATTGGATGGCCTCATTGGAACATTTCGCTCTCCAGACTGGTCCTGTTTAGGCCAGGCAGCACAGGTGCTTCACCCTATTAGATTCATACTATACTACACCAATTATTTGCTATCTAATTGATTGGATAGTGGTTTTCAGAATCCTCAGAGGACTACCACTCAGTTACTTTATATGACTGCTTGGTAATAAAAATGGTCAAATTGTGCGATATCTCTTAAACAGCTGCTGTTCAAATTCAGTTTATATTTTAATGTTAATAATTGCATTTAATAAAGAAAAAATCTTTCAGTAATAGACCTTGAAAAGTAATTATGTGGAAAATGATTAAGGGTATTCATTTTACAAATGTTCACTTAGATGAGAAGATTGACACCAGGCTCGAGTGGTGTCAGAGTTCTCATCTAACTCTTGTCAAACTATTCCTTTACCACTGTCACTTAACCCATTAAAGTTTGCTCTGTGAATTCCCCATCAAAACATTAAACTGAAATTTGTGACATCAATGGTTTGGAGCTCTCAAGTTGATGAAGGCAATTTTACATTTTTCATATTGGTTCATAAAGCCGCTTGCAAGAATGTGACTCACTCACTTGAAAATGGAAAATGGTGTTGCTCATTCACAGAGTAGTACTAAGGTTTTGAGTGCAGGAACCTTGAGTATTTCATCTATTTTCAAAACTGCAGTTGAGGAATAGACGAGGGATGTAGCTGTCATGTCCTGGTATTCACCATTATGGCTGTAGGGTCGTGTTTTCATCTCTCAGGTCCAGATATACAGTAGCTACATTTCCATTGTTGCAGTTACTAAAATGTCTTGGTATTCCATATAAACTGATATCTATGAAGACCCATAACCAAAAAGCACTATACTGAGAATTCCTGTAGAAGTCAGCGCACAGTATCTCAAGTCTTGTACTCCAGTGTCTTGTACAGTGCTCTGGAAGGCACATTTATGGATACAGGATGTAATAGTTATTTGCACCACGGAAGCTCTATGTCAAAGAACAGCCATGTAACTGCAGAAAGTATAAAAACACCAATACTGCAAACCTTATGGGGCTATGTTGAAGCACAGTGTTGCACCATTAGGTTGCTCGGGCTGCTTGTTTCTGCTACATTGCATCATATGTGCTATAAATCACACAGATTGTGTTGCTTCCTTTGTATGTTCCGTGCTGTAGATCTGTGAATAGTTCAGCTGGGAGTGGCAACCAGTGAGAAAGTTTTACAGACAGCCAAACGCAAAACTCTGCAACAGTAAGTAAGAGCGATTGGTCCCCACCTGGAAGTAAAGATTTAGATGTTTTTCTGCAGCATTTTGCTCTCAACAGAAACCTCTGATATGATCCAGTTAGATTGTATCCTGATGCGGGTTCCATTGTGTTTTGGAAATCATCCCAAAGGACTTTCTTTTTTGGATTTTTGACAAGTGGAGGCAAGGAGTGATAGGAGGGAAAAAAAGAGTGAGATATGTGGATGCGGGCCCAGCTACACAGACCTTCTATCTCGTCACAGTAAATGTATGCAAAGCTATTCATGCGCTGCAGCTCCACTGATCCATACAGATGCACAGACACTTACAGACGCATCAGTCTGGAAATACCACATTGACATGCTTACATGAGATGTATATTGATTGCACTCGAGGGTATGATGATTACTTTCCAAAGTGTTAATTCTGTTAGACACGGCATCAAGGGGATTGCCAAGAATTCTGGGTTTATTTGGCACTTTGAGATTGTCCTGGGATTTTTCAGCATTCAAGCAGAAAAAAATAATAATTTAGATGTGTGAAAAATGACAGAAAACGATGTGTGCTGGATTGTGGTCACAGCAGGAGACTTTACAGCAACATGTGTGCTGTTAAGCTCAGCATGGAAAACAATTGACTCTGAGTCAACATAATGAGATTGCTGTTGTCATTCTCTACGGTGTAAAAATTAATTTCCCCTCCCTAGAAAAAATTAAACATTTGCCAGTTTTTTTTTTCTTTTGATGAATCAACTCCAGGCTTTTTAAACGGAATGATAACATCATTTTAAACAACAGTGAACTTCAGAAGGACAGAATTTCCTGGTGGGATTGTGTTTTAAGTTCCATCTGTTCTTTCAGTGGTTAAAATAAACAGTTTATTCTGACAGTTTGTGCTGTCATGATGGCGACTATCTTTGTACCTGTGAGTCAGAGGATCTGATTTGGTTCATTCCTTTCATCGTGGTTTCTTTAGATTTTTCTTGAAGCTAGCAGTGTGGCTCTGGGTATGGCTGGGTCAGTCCACCTCTTTGGTTCGGACTGTAATATCTCAACAATTACTGGATGGAATAGCATGTAAACTTTTGCATACATTCATGGTGCCTGAGAAAAGTGACATACTTTGATCATCACATGCCATCTGCTTTAATGCCAACACAATGTGGACAAGCATTGGGTGGATTGCCATGAAATTCGATACAATAATTAAAGTCCCCACAGGACAAATCTTAGGCTTGTTATTAATTTAAGTGCATTGTCAGATTAAAATGTGTGTTTGTCCAGTCATTTTGTCAGTGGTGGTAGAAGTAGCACACTGACAAATATTGCATGATATGTGATTTTTGGATTAACACTATTACATGTGCAAGTGGATTCCAAGGTGATAGAAAGAAATATTCTTAGGCTAAATAACTGTCACTTTGGGTGTTTCCGACACTCTGAAAATGTATTTATTGTTTAACATCCTTTTTGGTCATGACCTTGTGCATGTGTGAAAATGTCTTTTTGTGCCTTAAAACCTCACATGACCTGGAGTTCTGGTTCTAGCCTCTGTGGCAATATTTTTTTAAATTCCCTTGATAATGAAGGTTTTTTTCTACTGCAATGCACTTCTACAGTCTCCTTTAAGCACTTTATTTTTGAAGAGCGCTCTTACAGACTGACATTTTCCTGCGGTTTGCAGCTCTGCAGGAAGCTAGATAGAATGCCTTGAGATAAAACAATGTAATGAGTTATTATCTGTGTGTGTGTGTTGCTCAGCTGTATGCTAATCTCATCTTTTATCTAGCTTACATCTTCTTTGATCACTGACATTTATCTCAAGTGTATCTTTCATTCTCTCAGCCCTCGCAGTGTCTGGGGTCAACATCTTCTTCATTTTTCTTGCTGATGGGCAAAAAAGTGTTGTGAGCTTCATTTCAAAGAAGAGGTCTCTACATAGAATAGATGAGGGCAACAGCCACCTTTTCATTTGGCTCGCAGCTGGTTGTTGACATGAATCAGAACATGAGCTAAGCTTAAAGGACAGGCAGCGCTTGACACATTTGGTTAGCCTGGCAGGGACATACACAGTGGTGGTCCTTTTCTATTTCTTCTCAGAGGTGTTCATGAAATTGTTTGACTGGCCCAATGACATGCTATGCAACACCGAGTTGTCAAATAAACGGTTCCTGTGAAGTGCGCTAAAAGAATCTGTTTCTACTTGTGTGTTGTGGTGAATTTCCCCCATTGTGCTTTGCAGAATAGATTTTTTATAAGCCTTCAATTCCCAAACAAAGCTCCTGCTGTGACAGCTCTAAAGATGCTATTCTTCTTCTTCTGTTCCAAGGTGATGCAACATCTACCAACAATATGCATGGGCTTCATTATGCTGAGAAACCTGGCCTCGTTCCTGCTGCTTTGTTTCCTCCTCTGTCACTCCTCCCACCTTTCTCTCTCTGCTGCTATCTTTCTCTGACATAGCTCATTACATTAGCAGGGCTGCACATACACACACGGTATGCGCACACACACCTGGCTCATTGGACTATAGCTGTTGCGCTGTCACACACAAGGGGGGGTGGGCAAAGGTTTGACAGCAGACAGCGGGTTGTTGCTTAACAGACAAGCGATGAAATGCATGACAGTGTAATTGCAATGAAGGGATAATTTGACAGCCGCTTGGTTATGATAGCTTGCAATTCTCTCATTCTCCCTGAATCCTTCCACTGACACGTACGCACACAAACACAGACACACACACTGCATATAAACAAGTTGTAGAAGCCAAACCCTTAACAGCATTACCCATGTTCTTACAGGCTTAGTTTGAGGTAAAGCTCTGTCTCTGTCTTTTGATGCTTGTCCTCACTTTCCTTCTTCTGTTTAAGTCCTCTGTTTAGAGGATTATAATCAGCATCAAGACATTTCAGCGCTGGGTGACTTAATACTTTTGTGCCATAGTGGAAGATATTGTTTTTCAGAGAAACGTTTCAATTCTCATTTCATCGAGACTGACAGCACAATTCATCACTCGCAGGTCTATGCGAATGCTTTATTTAAACAATGCCAGTGCATCGCTGCTCAAGGACTAAAAGAATGAGCACTGCATCCCAGCCAAAACTACCTACATTTCATCTTTTCCTTTTTTCTCTCGCTTTCTTAAGCAAAAATGAAGCTGTCTCGCCTGTGTTTCTGTCTGCACAGGCTCCTGCTCTGCTCAAGGACACGGATAAAACTGAATAAAACATGACTGACATCTAGTCATCTCAGAGAGGACGGGCTGAGAATGGGAAGGGAAATAGAAAATCTCACCTCTGCTTACTTGTCAGTATGGACAAAAAGGCAGAGGAAAATGTATATGCGCAGGTAGAGGAGTCCTGAATGTATATTTCTGGCTGTACCAGTGTCTCATGTGGAATGATTTCAAGCTACAGTAAGCAGACGATGTGATAGAGAGTGAAAAGAGTTCATTACACTTGTCTACCAGCTGCCGCCCTGCTTTTATCTCACTGATCAGTGGTTTCTTAAGCTTATACATTAAAACTGTAGATCCTCTGATTACTCAGGCAATTGCCCTGCCTTGTCGGGGCTCTGTTAATAGTAATGCCCGATGTCTCGGTAATCACACTGTAATCTTCTTCTGATCTTAATCCAACACTGATCTTTTCCCTTGTTGATCATTCTTTTCCTCCATCCCCAAACCCTTCTATCGCTAATTTCCTTTTGCTCGCTGCTCTTATTCTTTACTCGCTTGTTTATTTATTTTACATCATAAGATACATCAGGCAGAAAGGCTTTTACACACGCTCATTTGAAGTGGCATGATGTATGGCTTTAAACCAGGCCTGCTGCTGCAATCACATGGAGCTAAAGTCATGACCTATGAGGAAGAAATACACTGAAAGCATCATGCATATACATGCTCTGGGGTATGTGGATACATAGATACAAGGGGATGTGTTGTTCAGACTAAATAAAAGGGTCAATTAAAGTAACCAGTAGTAGCAGTAGATCATGATCAGCTGACATTGAGATTGTTGCCATGTCAACTACAGCAACACAGAGAACCGCATTATCTGGAATTTACACACACCAACACACTGACTTTAAACAGTTGTTATTCAGCCATTAAGGCCTTACCAAATTGGATTGAGAACAATACATTTAAGTTAATAGTCCACATGTGAGTGTTTAAAAGAAAAGCACACTTGTAGCTATAAGCCAACCTTGTTGGGGGTTACACATTTCTTAATACAAATGTGTTAACATCCATTTTTCCATTCATCCATTTTCTTCTGCTTATTGGGACCCGGGTCGCGGGGGCTGCAGACTAAGCAGGGTATTCCAGACGCCCCTCTCCTCTGCAAAATTTCCCAGCAACTCCTGGGGAACCCTGAGGCGGTCCCAGGCCAGACGAGATATATAATCCCTCCAGCGTGTTCTGGGTCTGTCCCGGGGCCACTTACCAGTTGGATATGCCCGGAAAACCTCTTAACAGGAGGCATCCTGCATGAAACACCTCAACTGGCCCCTATTGAAGCGAAGGCACAGTGGCTTTATTCCAAGTTCCCTCTGGATATCCAAGCTCCTCACCCTATCACCACCCTACAGAGGAAACTCCTTTCAGCCCGCTTGTACCGTGATCTCATTCTTTCAGTCACTACCCAAAGCTCATGACTATAGGTGATGGACTGGTAAATCGAGGCTTCACCCTCTGGCTCAGCTCCCTCTTCACCACAATGCTCCGGTACAGTGCTCACATCACTGCTGCAACCGTTGTTTTCCCCTCACAAGACCAACAAGACCCTCGGATAACAAACACATCGTATATGTGAGTAGGAGATACTGTAGTATACAACAAGCCCAATCAAACATTTTTAGCATTTAGTTTTCTACTTGCTGACTCTAATTGGAACAGAAAGTTGTATCACTTAAATGTTGCAAAATACAAGTAGTTGTGCTGTTTTTAAGCTTGAAATTAAGGGGTTCACATCCATGTCCAGTGGAATGGATAGCAATTACAGCCCTTTTAAAACATAATCACAAAGGGCTATATGATTCCTACATTGCATCACCTAATGTTGATGTGAAAACTGCCAAATACTCTCACATCTAGATGTTATTGATTTAATCTAAATCCAGTGTGTGGAGCAGAGTCCAAACAACATAAAAGTGAAATGATGAATCATATAAGATAATGCCACGTAAAATGAGAACTTTGACTTCCTTATGCCCACAACTTTGTTACAACAAACCAAATATTTCTTGGAGACAGTAGCCGAAACAGTTGCATCCGCCAAATGGCAGCACCCTCGAACAGCAATTGTAATATGACGAGCAAAGGAGGAAGTCAGGCGAGTTATTAGAGAGTGAGTCCACAGGGGGAAGAGGATGGCGTGGATGTATAAGTCAGTAAAACATTAGATCTTAAAACAAGGCATCACTGATCGTTTCTCGTGTCCAACAGCCCACATATCTCAATAGTGTTTGGTTCACATCCGGATGTAGTGACTCCAGTGTAAATTCCTCCTCTTTCTGCACATGCTCAGTAGGGCCATCCCTCAAAAATGTTTGCTTAGTAAACAGAATGCTAATTTCTCTCTTTTTCTTAGTGTAATACTTAAATGTTGAATAATATACAATATGCTGTTTTTATCATTTACATCAAGAGGTTGCTAATTAAAATCATCCACTTCTCTTGGCTCAGAAATGTGATTTGCTCAAGTCACTTAAACCCTCTCCAACAGCTGTGCCGCTGACCTTACAAGTGAGTCGGAGGCATCTCTTCGACTCGAGCAATTAAAAGAACAGCGGGATATAGATTTCCGTTGGCTCCGATAAATGTGGTTGGGAGAATTATAATGTGTGTGACTAATGGTATGCTCACAGTATTTAAGCATGGTTCTCATTAATATGTTAAGCAAGCGGCGCTAGCTTTGTCTCCAACACTCCTCCTGAGATCCATTGTTCAGAGCTGAGCTCAAATGATTCGCCCTCCCTATTGTACAGATGGGTGGACATACCCATTGAGATTTCACACAGTCCAAATGACTTTTACATGGTGTTACAGGATATCAAATGGATACAGAGCAGGCTGCAGGGTATTATACAGTTTCCCTACATGATATTCAGTCACAAAGGTAAGAGAGCTGGATTTGGAAGTGTCGGCAAGAGATGTGATGGAAGCTAATAATCCTCAACATCATTCCTCAAAATGTATGAAATAGCTATAGTTAATGATGAATGGCTTATTGATAATGTCACACAGGGTTATTCATCCTCTCCACGGCGGAAAACTGCACCTTGAATCTGGCAGGCAAAAGACAACCAGCAGTATTTCTAGTCTATTTGCCATTTTGGACCAATTCGCTATCCATCTGTCACAAGCGCTCTATCAATTTGTTTTGTAGCCTGCCATTCAGAGCACGCTGCTGTTTCCAGCCCTCCTGTCAAATACATTTCTAATGTAAGTGTCAAGATATAGTAGGCCAGAAATCAATGCTCCCAATGTATTCATTATGCCATACAGCCCCATCAAAGCCCTCAGAAGTATCCCATTACCTCTGGGCCTGTGACAGGACTGCATAATTACCAGCTGTGTGTGATCACAACCTGCAAGCTCACAGATAAAGACCAAAAAGACATGTACTGTATACTTTACATAAGATCTGAGGCAGATCGCCATGGCAACCCTCTGTATGTATTTAAGGAGTCAAAACTGCTTAATAAAGCTTAATTTGCCTTGTTACATGATGTTCACATTTACCCTGTGCAGATTCAGACAACCAGACCTTGTGCTAAATGTTAACAGGATTCATTAGAATCACTATTAAAAATAATTTCAGTGCAGGTTTGTAACACATATTGTATTAAAGGAAAAAGAAAACGCCTGTCACCTTATGATACCACTGGAGCAAAGAAAAGCCTTTTGTTTGTTTGTGTTGTGTTTCTTTTCTAACTGAATTAATTAGTGCATTGTCAAGAGATGTCGAGCACTTTTCTTAAGAGCAAAACTAATTAATTATCTTTTCAAGATAAAAAAAAAGATTTAATTTGATCACAACATTCTTGCATCTGTATTTTTTGTAATTACTATTTACTGTAGTTTATTGACCTTGCCTGATTGAGAGAACTGCCAGGTCGTTACACTGTTTCCATCTTCAGTCTGACACGGCCTGCACTAACTGACTTCCATGGGGGAGGGAGATTCCATTTTGCCCAACCAATCACAAGCGACTAGAGATCAGACAATATACAATTTTATTTGTAAATTGCAATTAAAAAAACCACAACAACAACAACAGGTTGATAATTGTGCGTTTCCATTATCCGATTAGTAATCCTTATTGTGAGTGGGCCGTTTAGTTTTCTAATGGACATTTCTATATTCTCTATTGATGTCCTGATTTATTATGAATTGCCATTTAAAAGTGAGCCTGCACCTTTCCAGTCATTACAAAGTCCTAAACCTGTCACCATGGTTTAAGTCCATTGTATTCCACACACAAAAAAGTTGACATGTGGAAATGTGGAAATACTTTGGATTCCAACTAAAGAATGACAGATAAATAGATGAGGTGCACACCTGAAGATCTGCAAAATATATTTTTTTCTGTAATGTAAAGCGATTTCAGTATGTTTCACTGCCATTGCAATTAGTAAGTACACTTAACTGCTTGAATCCAGCGCAAATTGGTTTAATGGGGTTTTACAAGTGACTCTGTGTGAAGTAGGCAGACACAAAGAAGACATGACAGCCTCAATAGCAGGGTCTATCTTGTCTATGGTGGCCAGTTGTTATAACTCCTCCTTAGTTTGGTGCACAGCTTGACAACACTTTGCAGCAGTATTTGTCCTGCCCATGGTGCTGACTGGCTATTTGTTGTGGTGCTTGTTCGATCGACTGTTTTTTAACTGAGAAACTGCCGTTTCAAATTACTCAACTTGGTGGAGTGGGCAGATTCAAAGGTCTGGGCCCAGGTAATAATTGTTGTTGGCAATCATTTTCCTGTTACAGTGTGTTGGAGCGCAGTGACAGAGCAGTGGCAGACTATGTGAGATAAAGGAGAGAGCAATGAATGAGATTTTTTATTTCACACAGAAGCTGCAGTTAGTGTACTTGAACTTAAGGTCACTGTAATTTGTTTAGTAAATAATCGAATTTATTAAACATCACAGGAAAACACATCTCAAGATAAGAAACAGTTCATTAGGGATCTTATGATAGTGGAATTAATGATGTTGATATGGCTACTCTTAATTTCCTTTTTGAGAAGAATTGAAAGCTTGCTAGATCTGATTGAGGTCAAGGAGGATTCCACTCAAACTGGATTCTAAATAATTAATTTCATGTGCGGCCTGAATTTGATCTTTTGCCAGCAGCAGACGGCATGTAAACAGATGCTGTCAGATATTCATGCCCTTGAGATGTTGTCCTTTTACACATACAACTTTTAATAATGTATTATCATAAGAAACATTTGTAGGGAATAAAACTCAAGTCTTTTCACATGCTTTGACTGAAATCAGATTTGTAGCGATTTTGTATTCTTGTTTTGCTTGAGCGAGACTCACTGCCCCGCGCCTTGTTTTTTCAGGCTGAGGCCATTATCATGAGT